>CAIGRB010127564.1:13389-38041 GCA_903798255.1 Fraxinus quadrangulata | reverse complement strand
TCAAGCAAGTACAATTTATTAGGCTGCTTCAAATGACCCATAAAGGTTGTAGGATTGGTCGCCTTAATTGCGATGTCGATAATTCACTTCACTCATCGACTAAGGCCTATGAAGTATAATCCAATAAAAAATCGATTTAACATCATTGTCCAAAATTTATTGAATATCATAACCCAACAACCTTGAAACAAACCTATAATACACTACCTTTACTAAAATTTTTGTAACGACTACCAATATAAAGTGACAATTGTATTTAAAATATTTTCTATTGTTTATGCACAAATCAGTTTGCATATATGGAATAAAGTTGATCCATAAGAATTTAACGACCAATTAAGGAATAACATTCGTGATAGACATAAAACTTGATATTAAAATCAATAAAATACACTTTAAAAAAAAATCAATAAAATACTACAACTGGAAAATAACATTCCTAATGGAGATAAGTTGGGGCTATTTGTGCAAAATTTCCTTCTATTTATTTAAAGATTCATTATAGTCACTGTCCCTAAACTTTGACTCTTTTCATAAATTTTGTTCGATTTTTTTTTAATGTGTGTTTGGTTGAGATTAAAATTAAATTTTTAGTGGATTGTGATATAAGTTTTTGAAATGTGTGGTTAAAAAGATGTAGAACCTATGAAAGATGTGGTTAATATTGATTGTTTGCTTTTAACTTAGATTAAAATCAGATTTTAATCCGGCTCAAATAGACAATTTATTAACTCTTTTTGTGAAAATGTGAACCCCAATCTTAAACAAATTAATAGCTTTAGTCATGGATTAGAAATGAATAATTATATTACACCATGGTTTCCACCACATTTTAATCATAACTAAAGTTCTCAATTTTTTATTTTTGCTTTTATATTTCCACCTTTTTTCATTATAATTTTTATTGAAACTTGAATTGATTTGCATATCTTATCTTTAATGATCGTTTCTATCCAAATATTCTGTTAGAATAGAAAAAAATATTCTTAATCCTTGCTATCCATTTTTTTTACCATAATTTAGGACAAGATTTATTAATTAATAACGTTTATTGCAATTAAAAAGATATGATTAAAATTTAAATCGAAATTAACAATTATTTTTAACTACATATTTCATTAGATTCATATATTTTTAACTATATATTTCATCAATTTTTATCAAAATTAATTAAAAATATGATTTTAATCTCTATCAAACATGAATATAATATATGACAAAAGTACAATAAAACCATTGGACATAAATAAATTAAAAACCCTATTTGCAACCAAACCTAAAAATAAAAAAACACAATAATTTATATAAAGAACAAAAATTTACTTGCCTTTTGACCTGTATATATCTCCACTTTCCATGCTCAAGAATTCGCATCATTTCGCAACGCACTGGAAATGCCCCCAAGAAATCGCATCTTGGTGCAATGTCCTAAATTGCACGGGCTCTCAATCCAGGAAGCCCAATCGGACTCAATCTGTCCATTTTCAGATTTGAATGAAGTCAGTCCAATGTTGCTGCAGCACGTGGCGGTTGATCCGGAGCGTTTGTATTTCGCTGTAGTAATATTGTCAAACGTGAAGGGCATTTGTGGAATTCAACGCTTCGGTGCGTCTACTTAAGCAGCGTTTGATCTAGGGTTTCTTTGATGTGGCTTTTTCCTTCTCTTCTTTCTTGTTATTTTATTTTTCAAAATTTTGGTTCCTGATTCAATCTTTCTTCTACAGAGGTGATGTGAAATCTAACTTGGAAATTTCATTGTGAACAAATTTTACAAGTTCAAAGGTGAGATCTACTTGGGTAAATGGTTTGTTCATTTTTTTTTTTTGGATGGATTCCTCACAAAGGAAAATAGTTTATTCAAATTGACAAAGAAATTATTTAATTTAATATCAAAACTCCATTATGACGTTGTTTAAGCCTGGTTTCTTGAAGAATAAATTTTGTAATAGCAAAGTTTTGGAAAACATGTTAAAAATATAAAAAAAATTTGATTTATACATAAAATTATTTTATCGAAAGAATGTATAAGTGAATGTGATTTTAGGATAAAGTGTTTAAAAAACTGAGGTCAAAGGGCCATGTATTGATTTTTCTAGTGTTCATTTGGTTATAACCTTTTAAATATTAAAAAGGTAAAGCAATGAAGAAATTTAAGTTCTATTTGAAAAGAATTTATACATGATTTAATTTATAAATATATAAAAAGGAGCGACAAATAAGTGTGTATTATTTATAGTCTATTTGACCCCATTTTTTTTTAAATGCAAAATTGAACAGTGTTTTGAACTTATTTTTACTACACATTTTTCAATAAAATAATATTTTACAAAAATTCAAAAATTTTCTTTATTTTTTAATCATATGTTTTTCATTAATACACTATTTAAAAATACTTTTTTATTTTTTTTTCAAAAATCCCTGAATATGTTGATGAAAAATAATTTTGAATATTTATAAATTTGGCTAAATAGAGAAAATGTTGCTCAAGTTTATTCAAATATTGTTTATCTAACATATTGGACATTTTTATTTTTCATCATCCTTGTGTATAACATTCTTTAGCCCTTGTTAGACAATAATTAAAAATAGTTTATTTACTATTTTTTTATTTTTGAGAAAATGAGTTTTGAAATCGTGATTTTATTTGAAAATGTGTGGTTAAAAAGAAATAAAATATTTTAAATTTACGTGCAAAATATTTTATTGTGAGAATATGTGATTGAAAATGAGTTTGAAAAGAGTTTGTTTTGAATGATTGTCAAACAAAGGCTTATTTTGAATATTCTATTAGATGTAGCAATTACTCGAATAGATATAAGGCATATTTAGCAAAACTTTATTAGGCCCCTTAATGGCTCCCATTATTTGAGATTATAATTTTTTGAATAATTGTTTTTTAAGAATGTGTGGTTAAAAAAAAAAAAAAGAAATTTTTTTGGATTTAATTGTAATATTATTTTATTAGAGAATGTGTGGTTAATAAGAAGAGTGAAATAAATTATAATTTTAATGGAGGTTAAATGAGGGCTAGATTATAAACTTTTCCAAATGTGTACCTATAATGACATATCTTTCCATTCTCTAAATTGGTTGGAAATAATATTTAACCTATTTGACAACTATTAAAATGAGATTTTTTTTAGGAAATTGAATTTTAGAATAGTGTTTTTTTTTTTGAGAATGTGTGATTAAAAAGCTGAAAAAAATTTGAATTTACATGCAGAAAATATTTTTATTGTGAGAATATAATAATTGAAAATGAATTTGAGAAAAATAGAGTTTTTTTAATGATTGTCAAACATGGCCTTAAAGTGCATTTGAGAGTTGTTTATCATATTTGTAGGACTCATGAATTGTGTAGATAAAATGTTGTTTGACCAAAAGAGTGTAATCTAAATACTTGTCAAATGTGAGCTTAGTTTGTTGTTGATTATAACAATTTATAATTCTACTTGTCTACGATATTTATATCAATAAAATATTTTAAATTTGTGTAATCAGTCAAGTATTATATTAATTTAGTGTATGTTTGGGCGCCATTAATTCATGCAAAATGCATTTTCCCATCAAATCAAGCATGCGTAGCTTTCAATGTGGGAGCGTTGTATATTTCTGAGTCCTTTTCCAATTTTACCCCCATTTGCACACCTGTTCTTGATGCATATTCTCCAAATTCATGCATCAATTGTGTGACTTTTCAAACACTTTTCAAGCATTAAGTGGAAAAGCTCCTGCAAATCATATGATACAACAATTGAGTATTGTTGATCGCGTGTTAGTGGAAAAGCAACAGATAAAGTGATTCTGGCATTCTATAAAAAATCCTGATTGTAGATCTCAAAGAGTTGAGTGTTACGTCACGAGTAATGCGTTGATGAATTCAGGGAAGTTACAATGAACATCGATTAGATTTGATGAAAAATCTTTATCATAGCTTCAATGGACCTATGATCTTCTGCCCATTCGAAGTTGGTGGGAAGAATTAGAGGATTTACTGATGGATAAATTTTTCCTATTAAAAGTGATTGTCAGAGATGAGAAAGCTATTGCTATAGATAAATGTTGATGTGGGAATCAGATTCTAGATTTGCCATGAAAAGAGATTCCATGATCTCTGTTGGAAGGAAATAATGGGGTGCAATTTGATATCCTCGAAAAGTGGGCTATCTCGAACCAAGGAATTGGCTAGAGCTAAATCAAGCTTTTAGAGTTAAAACACAAATGGCACAGATAAATGCAACCTATTCTCTCAAGCGAAACCCATGGTGGCACCAGAAACCACCATTTGTTTTCGGCATTTGACTGACGTCGAGCTAGAAGCCAAGTGGGACATGGGACTATGTTTTCGGTGTGACGAAAACTACACAATTAGGTTACTGAAGGAAAAATCGAGCAATATTGGTGATATTAAGTGAGAAAGCATGCAATTTTGAAGACAACAATGTAAGGGACATTTAACACAATTGAGCTCTACATTAATTTAGTTTTGGGGTTGACATATGAAAACTAAGAAAGATATTAAACACAAGATGGTATAATCTTCGTGTTCCATTTGATTATAGGGCAACACAAGTTTATTCTAGTGTACTAAGAAGTGTTGTACGTGGGAGCATCATGAACACCATGTTAATGTTAGCAGATCCATTGAGTAATTATGCCTACTTTAGTAGGCTGAACATCCATTTTTTTCGCTTCGATTGTGGTTGGTTCTTCGACTGCACGGTTTTCCTAGATCCCAATTTTCCCATAACTAATGGAAGAAACAATAGTTGTAGTGAAGAAGCAACTTAAGGACATAATCAGAGCTGTGTGGGAAAGGATGGAGAAGATGCTTCAGAAATTGGATGAAGACAAACTCGCAAATACATCAAAATTGAAGGGAAGAGACTCAAGCCAAATTGTCCTTTGGAAAACTCTATTATTGTTTATACATCGCAAGGCAAGTAAGGGAAATCTGTGAGTTGCTAACACTATTTGCACTGTGATGTGGGCAATATAAAATGCTCGTATTCCATGGTGAATATCTGGAGGATTAGCTATTTACGACAAAGAAATTCCTTACATTGAATCGAATTTTGAAATAGGAAAAATTGGAGGTGACAATGATTTTCTTGGATAGTGAAGCATTGATGTGGTTCCTAATTTGATTTGGGATTGGCCAAAAGTAAAATCGCTTTTGCTTGAGAGAATTATCGATTGGTGACCAATTTTCCCATTCAAGCACCTTAATTTCGAACTCCAATTGAAATTGAAAAAAGAAAAGGGCCTTTGATTTCGAAGTGGCAAGAAATACATGGTAGGCTATTTGTGTAAAAATAGAGAGCTATAAATGTTGTTAGTGACAATAAGACATGTTGGGGATATAAGATGGAAACTTATGGACTTACGAAATTGAGCAAAATGAAATCGGAGATATGGTGGAACTTTCAGTTAATTAGTGGGTGGGTTAACGATGCAAAATAATGAATATTCGAGGGCAGATTGCATAATGTGATGTTGATTGATTGTTGTGTAGTTAAATGTGATGATGGATGCAACTGGTGCCCGTGGTTTTCTTGAATATCATATTGAAGGTCGTACATTGACTGTGTATGTTCTCTAGCTTTGTTGGACTGAAAGGAGATTGTCTAGACAGTTCTTCGAGTATCTATTATTTTTCAATTGTCACCTTGAGGACAAGGTGAATTTTGGGGTATGGTATTGAGAGCACCCGCAAATCGATTTACATATCCATCGCATAGCACTTCATTGCGTTACAGCTTGTGTGTTTGTTAGTTCACAACTTGTTTTTTGTAATTCAATCAGTTTGGGGAAAGGTAAAATTGGAAGATTTTGTACTGTAGATTGCAACCAAGAATAAAAAGGGGGAGAGGGGTCATTTGGTGATTAATGGAGAAGATGAGAGAGTGAAATTGAGGAGAGAAGCAGCCTCTCGAATGATATCCATTTGCTGTAATTCAATATAGATTTGTTCACATTCAGTAGCAATCCATCATCATAGATTTGCACGGTTTCATTTCATCATCGTGTGCTCCATCTGTATTAATTCATATTCCAACAACACAATCATGTACCTACCAGGATATAAAATTGTAATTGTCCTTTATAGGTCTAACCCATTATGAAACCCTAAAGAACTTTCACTTGTTCATTTCATAAAGAAAGATAGCAAAATCCAATCATCGAGTTATGCAAGGACAAGATGTATGTAACATTAGGGTGCAAAGATTAGGACAGTAAGATGGATATGTGACCATGCTAAAATGAATAAAATAAGTAATAAGGAGTATGTACTAACAAGTAGGGGTAGATTTAGATTGAAGTGATTGGTGAAAAAAGATTCAAATAGTTCACTTCAAGTTTCTTGGAATAAGAGCTTCATGAACAGTTCAATAAACAAGTCAAACACAAATAACACCTTGGGCATAACTTATATCAACATACTTAATGTTAGTATAGTATCTAAATTTTGACTTTTTTTTAACCGTCACAAAATATAACTTAGATAGATTGCCTTAATTTTTAACAATATAAATAGTTTTGCTTTCTACTGTTGTAGATTCTTGAAGAAATGTCATTTTCAAGAAATTTTGTTTTCTAAATATTGTTTCATGTAGTCATTCCGAGTTTAAAGATTAAGACTTATCTCCTTCTCGTCATTGTACCTATAGATTGCCATAAACACGAGTATTCTTGTTTAATTTATGATGTTCAATACTTCCTAAAATGAGTTGTCCTCATATAGAACACAAACATTTTTTCACAGGTCCCTTTTTTTTTCTCTTCATCTTTCCTGTAGTAGTATAGTTCTTTAGGATTTCAAATAATTTAAGAATTCCAGTCAAAATATGAGTTCTTGGCAACTTTTAATATGATACCAGTTCTGTTGGACAAATAATGAAAATTCAATTAATTGCCCTCGCAAATTTGTCTTATTGACTTGACTTGCTAGATTAAAGTATATTGTTCTCCTACTTCACTTACCTTTTTTTCTCATTTAGCAACATGTGTAATTCCTTTAGTAACAATATTTTCTTTTCATACTTGTAGCAGTATATCCTCATATCTAGTTTGATTTTCTGTTCTTTATAACTCCAATTTACTGTAAGACATTTTTCTTACTTTGCTGATTCCTTATAAAAATCCCTTTTCCTAATTTTAGTGACTCTCCAAAATGCTTCTTAGTTTGAAGGCAATTAGCCTTGTGATTTTGAAATTCCAGTAGAATTATTTTGCATGGATGCTCGTGACTGTCTAATTTTCACTTTAATATGTTTATGTGGAAGTTTGCCATATTTTGTTGATTTTGAAATTATTACCTGTGATCTGTGTATAAGATCTCTGATTTGTGTTCAGTGGATGTATGATACAGTGCAATAGTTCAGCCATCATGGTCAAGGGAAGCACTCTGCCTTTCAAAGTTGGACAGTTAGCTGAGGCAAGGACTTTTGAGAAGGGTTATCTTGGTGCATGGTTTCGATGCAAGGTATTATTAGGTGTGAAGTCTAATAAATATGCTCAAGTAATATGTCCAATATTTTGTCTTGTAATGTGTGCTGTAAACACTGTTATAAGAGTTGGACCAGTCAGCCTGTCGCTGGTGAAACGGCTAGCAACTTGATCCGGTTGAATCTAATGGATTTAGTAACAATGGAAGCCGACAATCTTTTCACATATCTAATAAGAACTGGTGACCTGCTTTGAAAAAATCAGATAAGCTAGAATGTGGTAGTTAAGGTTTGAACCTTCTATTTTTTGCTTAACATTCTTCCCTGAGACCTCAACCACTCTGCTGACTTGTTGGTCTTTGTTACAGACCTTTACCAAAACTGTATTACATTATCATTTTATCATACATTAAAAAAATATCAACTATTATTTTACTCTCTCTTACTTCAATCTACATTTTAGAACATAGAAAATTCATGTTGGCCAAGTACAAAATTTCACAGAAAAAAAAGGTTCGCTAATTTTCAATTATGAAATAACTATTTTAATGTCTTTTCAGTCATATTTAGTTTTCATCTTTTAGAATTGAATTTTTATTTAACTTTTGATCCAACAATGACCTACCTATTGAACCAATGACTTAGTGACCCTTGTATTGACTGGGTTAATTGGCCGGGCTAGGTATGATAACTATGGGTGTCAATGCGTAAAATATTTTAAGAATATGTAAAGTGGCAAAAATACTAAATTAGCTAGGACATATACCGTGTGAGTTAATTCATGGTAGTTTCACTTTTATATTGATCAACATAAAATGGTTTATTTCGATTCTGCCATGACTGTGGCTTGTCGGGCATGTACCTGAATTATATGCTTTCATTTATCATAGTAATGTGATACATAATAATGATGAAATTGTTCTTTTCTTTATTCTATAGATTCTTTCATCTTGACTTACCTTTTTGACAAGCATAACTGAAATTTAGCTGTGAATACCGTGGAAACTTTGCTTTCAATGATCGTCCTTTTATTGGTTTACCCTCCTATTGTTGCACCTCTATTTGTTGACATATATTCTCATTTGTTTTTAATCTATTATCTCAGCATCCTCATTCTTTATTTGCTCTTTCATCTGTTATCTTAGCATCCTCATTCTTTATTTGCTCATCTTATTGATATTTTGTCCTTTAGTAAATTAAATTTAGTTCCATAAAGCATAATTAGTCTAATAATTGTTTCGTAGAATTGCTTTTTTACTTCATGGGCATCACTTGATCACATAGAATCCTTGTTGCACTTGTCATTTTGTTCGATGTGCTCTAGCAGCATTACATCCTCTTCAAGACCACTTTCCTTGTTTAAAATCGGATGTGCTCTAGCAGCATTACATCTTCTTCAAGACCACTTTCCTTGTTTAAAATCGGAACTAGATACTTGCATAATCACACTTGGACAACACGATCCTATATAATGACTTCAATATCTTCTATATTCCTATTATGATGAAAATGACTTGCTACATATTGTGTTTTAGTTTTATTTAATCTATAATCTCTAAATTTCAAAGTGTTTCTCGAAAATTCTAACAGAAGATTTATTCACCTCCTTGTTTTATCAACTAAAACTATTTCAACTGCGAAAAACATATATTAAGTCCCTGTTAAAACTCATTTTTACTCAAATTCATTTCACCCACTCATATCATGGGATTCACAACTTTTTTTTGAACTTTTTAACCACATATTTTATCGAAACTTTTATTAAAATCTACTAAAAATATATTTTTAAACTAAACCAAACATGGGCTAAAACACACCATCTTGTATGTCTCATATATCCATCCATGACTAAAGCAAAAAAATGACTTTTGGGCAACAGTCACACAATCTCATGGTAATAGAAAATTTAAAGTTATTATAGCCTCTAATCTATGACACCCTCGTGATTGCTCCATCTTACATATCCTTGATATTGTTCTGCGTGGACTAAAACTATTGCCCCACTAAAGTAGATCAACATTTGTCATTTGAGTTATATTCATGTTTGGAGTCTTTGGCTTTCTGGAATAGGCATGCTCATACTTCTAAAACACGTGGATCTGTCTTTAGACTTTCTTCTTTGTTGCCTAGCCTTAAAGAAGCTTTATCCCCAAGAGCAATGTGATCCCAATAGAACATATTAAGAGCATAAAGGGTATACAAATAATGATGACATGGTGTGGCATAGTCAGGTTTGATTTTAATCAAACTTTCGGAAGATGTAGCAATGGATTGAAATGTGTAACCAAAATGAATTCATTAAGCCGACCCCAAATTATTTGGTTTAATGTCTACTACTTTGTCGTATGAAAATAACTAATCTTGTCTCTATACCCTAAAATGCCACAGAATGGAACAAGTGTCGAGGCTAGGTTAACTTATTAAGATTTTCCGTTTGTGGTTAGATTTTCCGTTTGTGGTTAAATTGTATTTTTGTTCAAGAGATTATAGATAGTGAGATTGCCTGCATTGAAATTGAGTGGACGTCCTTCATATCTGACGTCCTTTCAAATTTTGCTAAAACTAGAGTTTTTGGATCTATAAAATTTCTCTTTTCTGTTTATTTTTTTAAAAAAAGTAGTAGTTGTTTTGGAATGATCTTTTGGTTCTCATCACGTCCCTCGTGCCAAAAGCCTCATGTTAATCAGGCTGCTCCTGGATTAGTTGCCAATTAAGAAACTGTAAACCTACTGAAAAGGTCAGAAGTCAAGCATAAATATAGACACTGTCAAGCTTTTACTAGTAATGTTTTATCCTAAATCCTGACCATTGGGACCATTAAGTTTCATCAGGGAATAAAGGCCTTTGGATCACAAGAAATAATTATTGGGGCTGTTAAACTTCCATACATGATGATTGATTTAGTGCAGCACTTCATTAATTCTTAATTTGCACCTTGTTGCTTTAACCTTGAGTGTCATCATAGTTAGACTCCAATTTCAATATAATAATGTAGCCAAACCCTGAAATTATTTTTTCTCTTTATTTATTATTTTTTAATTTCTTGATTTATTGCATATATTCAAGTGCTAATATATGTAATATTGCAGACCTGCCTTTTTTATGAGAAGCGTTAATCCTGCAAAGATGCAAAATATTTCTTGTATTTATGTATCTTCTCTCTTCATAATCAGATAAGAAAGATCGGCTCAAGAAAAGGGCGTATTGGACAAGTCTTTGTAGAATATTTAGACTATGAAGGTCCAGGTAAATCTTTGACTTGAGCTTAATGATTTGGCTACAATAAATTGTTGTATCACCTGATCTAAAAGCTTAAGTTGTTAGAGAGGACTAAATGTATAATCTCTATGTATTGTTTTCAACACGTGTCTCTTGTGTTGCCATGTTCTTTTATTTTCATCAAAATCTACAACGCACATAATTTCATTAAAATAGCGGTGTAGAAACTTGAACTCAGGACCTTTACGTGCACTGATACTATATTGATTTTTGAGATTCCATCTTAAAAGGTTAATATTGTTAAAAGTTGGATCTTTACCCATTATATGTTGGTTATTTATTTTAGCTATAACCAACATAGGCCTTAATATGCCATGCAAGATGGTGACTTGTTTGAGAATATGATTAAATTGCTCGTTTGAGCTTTAGATAGATCAAATAATTCATATGAGCTTGTCGGGCTCTAATATCATGTTGAACCATTTGATTTACAAAAATAAGTTGTTAGCGAGGAACACATATATCATATAAATACTGTCTTCAAAATAACTAGTGCTTCAATATTTAAATTGGTAGTAGATTATGTGGCTTTCTACTTTAATAGAATGCCAATGTTTCTTATTGTTAAGAGTTTACATTCAAAAGTAAATTAACATTGTGATTCGAATAGTGAATTAGGGTTGAGCATGCACGTTTTTCTATATGCACATTAGATGTGTAAAGAGATTTGTGGTGAAGTACGATGTTATTAAGTCATTAAATTTTTTTAGCATCTTACATTGAGTGGATGTATGATGCAAGTGTTAAGCGCAGATGACTAATAAATATCTATTCATTAGAAGATATTGAAAGCTAATCCGCTTAGAAGCCACTTGGATCTTATACATGCCAGGATCAAAGTTTTTGACATAAGATCTCGTGCTTACATTATAATAATGTGCATTAACAAAAAATTAATTTGGCCACCTAAAGACGTGAACCAATACCCTAGTTGTTTGTTACATTATGCTTATGAAAGAGCTACAAGGACAAATGTAGAGACCTGGGCAACAATTTCCTTTCGGGAATGGTAAATTTTGCTGTCCCTAAAGTTAAATTTATTAAAAAAACACTGTTTTGAGCCGTGCCAGAAAGAAAAAGAATCACAGAACCAATCTGTAAAACTTGTTTTAATCATATAAATTGGAGATCTCTGAAACAAGAACCACTTCTGGGTTTTGAACAGTCTGGAGATTTTCAGTGCCTTTGAACTATAATTGCTTGTGACATGGCCATGATACTTTTTAGTTCTTTTTCATTGCTATATTTCTGTAATGTGGTAAAATCCTTTGTAGTAGAGTGATTTTTGAACTAGG
This sequence comes from Fraxinus quadrangulata, assembly GCA_903798255.1. Lineage (NCBI taxonomy): Eukaryota > Viridiplantae > Streptophyta > Magnoliopsida > Lamiales > Oleaceae > Fraxinus > Fraxinus quadrangulata. The sequence continues at coordinate 26,019 of CAIGRB010127564.1, read as the reverse complement.
AGTAAGATGACTGTGTGACGAAATTGAAGATTGATTCATTTACTTTTTCATTATCTTTATAATTTATCTTGGCAGTTTTTTCATGTGTAAAATTATTATATCTGATGTCTTTGCATTATCCATCTTTCTAGAACTGAACGGTATTGTTTGACTTCGCATAAATATCTTAGGTGAGATTTGAAAAGGTGAGTATTTGACTAACTTATCATTTTTGCTGTCAAACTAGAGGTCCAGAATCTTTGTTAGTGGTTCATGTACTTTAATGAATGTAATTTTGGAAAGGAGATATCTATTTTAGGAAGGGAGACATTTTTTCTTGATGACCAAAAAAGGTAATGGGATCATTTAATCCAGGATGGTAGGAACATGTTTCAGGATTACGAATGTTTGATATTTTTAGTTCATGATGGCAGATGTATGTCAAAAGCAGAACCCGATTCTTGCTACGTATCTTTTGATATTATGTCCAGATGTTAAATGATGAATATTGATTATAATTAGGAGTTCCATGAAGAGGCAAAGTGCATTTCCTTTTATTTCATAAGTGACAATCTTGATTGTAGCATTATTGTGTTTGAAAAGAAGTTTTTGTTTTCATGTCTACAGAAAAAGAGTGGGTGAAGCTATATGAGGTACCTGTTCATTACAGTGGAAAGCCGAAAAAGGAACAAAATATATTGATGTTAAGGCCGCCCTATCCACCTGTCTACCATGAAAACCAAATACCTAATGTCAATGATATTTCAGAAGTGACGGTAATTATGGATGATGCATGGAAGGTGGGGAATTTGGTTGATGGGTTGGATACTGGTTGCTACTGGTCCGGAAGAATAATAGAGTTATTAGATAATGGCAAGGCCAAGGTAATATTTTAAGTGGTTTTATCTTCTGCATTGACTGTTGAATTGATAACTTCAATCTCTTATGAGCAGCTAAAATTCAGTTTCAGCTGGAGTGTAAACTTGAAGAAAGACTAATCTTGGCATAAGAAAGCTTTTCTTGTCTCTTGAATTGATTACTATATATACCAGGTTGAAATTGTGAATTGTAGAGAATACTCTTTAATTCTCGATGAATAATTACACCCTAATTACATCCTTTTATAGTATACAAAATAGGTTAAATAAGGAAAAACAATATTCCTAAATCAATGCTCTAATTTCCTAAAATCTTTCCTAATAACAAAAATTATAGTTTTCCTAAATTGACAATGCTAATAGGGAAGACAGAATATTGCCACAAGTACGAGATTTTATCACCCCTCGAAGTTGGATTGTAGATATTGATTATATTCAACTTGTAAATGAAATCATCGAATTTTGATTGGGGTAGACCTTTGGAGAAGATGTCTGCAATTTGCTCCTGTGTGGGAACATATGTCGTGAAAATAGTCCATTTTTCCACCTTTTCTTTGATGAAATGTCTGCCCACCTCTATCATGTTGGACTGGGTCGAGAGAGATATTAATAGTAGCTTTATTATCACAATACAGTTTAATTGGGAACTTTATTGTAATATGTAGCTCTTTTAGGAATTTCTTCAACCATAATCCTTCACGTATTCCTTGTTCTATGACACTGAAATTTGCTTCAAGACTACGTCTGGCAACTATGTTTTGCTTCTTCGTGGTACTAGATTTCCCGTACAAAAGTATAATATCCGGTAGTTGATCTTCTATCTTCTGAGGAGCCTGCCCAAATCTGCATTTGTGAAGACTTCTACATCTTTCCTTTCATTCTTTTTGAAGAATAATCATTTTCCTGATAAACCCTTAAGATATTTGAGTATCTTATAGACGGCTTTTAGTTGAACTTCCTTTGGAGAGTGCATATTTTGGCTTATCACGCTAACTACAAATGCAATGTCAAGTCTAGTATGTGACAAGTAGATTAGTTTACCTACTAGTTGTTGATATCTGTCTGTCTATTGCACTACCAGTATTCTCAATTTTATTCCCCACATCAACTGGTGTATCACTTGGTTTGCATCCAAGCATTCCTCTTTCAGTAAGGAGGTCAAGAACATACTTTCTCTATGAAACTCCTAGCTACTTCCATTCCTAAGTGTATCGCATTTGTCCCTGAACTTTTACTTCGAATTTAGTGGCTATATTATTCTTAAGCATATCCATTTCCACTATGTTATCTCCTGTCAAGATTATATCATCAACATATACAATTAAGATTGTCTTAGTCCTATTATCAAACTGTTGGATAAATAGTGTGATCTGACTTGCCTTGTTGATATCCTAGTCTCTTCAGTACTTTTGCAAATCTGTCAAACCATACTTTAGGTGACTGCTTTAGTCCATATAAGGACTTCTTGAACTTGCATACCCTATTCCTTTCGTTTACCTTGCAAAAACATGGTGATATTGTCATGTAAACTTCTTCAAATTCTCCATTTAGAAATTCATTCTTAATATCTATTTGTTGAAGATGCTAATCCAAGTTTGTTGTTAATAACGAGTACTCGAACTGTATTTAATTTTACCACGTGCAAATGTTTCTGTGCAGTCAATGCCATAGGTCTGAGTGTATCCTTTTACAACTAGTCAAGCTTTATACCGTTCTACTATTCCATCCGCTTTATATTTTAAGTTGAAGACCCATTTGCATCCAACTGGTCATTTTTCTCTTACCAAATCTATTACTTCCCAAGTTTAATTTTTTTTCCAATACTCGCATTTCTTTCATTACTGTTTCTTTCCATTTTGGAATTTTCAAAACTTCCTGAATATCCCTTTGAATTTTGGTACTGTCGAGGTGAGAGGTGAAATTACGAAATCATGTAAATAGAGCATTATATGACATGAACTTTGAGATACGGTGGAGAGTGTATGACCGAGTTTGTTTTCTGAGTGCGATGGGTAATGTTTGATGATTCTTGTACATTTGTGGTGTCATGAGACACTGGAGCTATCATTAGTTCCGACTTTCTTGATGCTTCAGGCGTGAGGTTCTCCTTGTGCCTTGGTTTTGGTTTCCTGAGTAAACAAGTATATCCTTGCCACCGTGTTTTTCTGCAACTCTCCCTAGATTCAAGTTTCCTCCTGCAAAATAGCATACAGGGACTAGGTGGTATGATAGGCATAGATTCCAGAAGGAGAAGATCTAAGTTTAGCTACCGATCTTCACTTAAATTCTCTCCCCGAAAAGATGTTTTGTGGTAGTATGGGGTATTTTCAAAGAATGTGACGTCAAGACTAACAATGACCCTTTTTGGTGGAAGGATCATAACATTTGTATCCCTTCTGAGTGGGAGAATATCCGAGGACACATTTAATAGCTTGAGGTTCGAGTTTATTTTTGTGACTGCTGTTAACTTGAGGGGTAGGTTCGAGTTGAGTCGAGAGGTCAGAAAGAATGTTTGAAATCTTTGGAGGGGTGATTCGAAGTTTAAGGTATGACTAGGCATTGATTAGATAAGTGGTTGTTAAGATAGCATCACCCCAGAATCCTTTCGGCACATTTGTAGTAAACATTAAAGCTCTAGCAACTTCTAGGAGGTATCTATTTTTCCGTTCGACAATCCCATTTTGTTGAAAGGTTTCAACACAAAAGCTTTGGTGAATTGTCTCATGAGTTCGAAGGAAATCCTTTTATTTCTGATACCATGTGAATTGTAGAGAATACTTTTATTTCTCAATGATTAATTACACCCTACTTACATCCTTTTATAGTATACAAAAGAGGTTAAATAAGGAAAAGCAATATTCCTAAATCAATGCACTAATCTCCTAAAATCTTTCCTAATTACAAAAATTATAGTTTTCCTAAATTGACAATGCTAATTAGGGAAGGTGGAATATTGCCACAAATCCGGGATTTCAACAGAAATATATATCATATTAGCACATACGATCCCCTTATGAGTTCTTTTGGCACAATAACTACTTCCACAATCTATCCAAAAGACCAGACATGAAACTCCAATATTTTCTTGTGCTTATCCATTTACTTTTGGCCAATCTTTTGTTATCATTTTTGCATTTTCTTGATTTTGGCTAACTAGAGTATGCTTGAGACACAACAGTTTATTTAATGAGAAAGCCATAGATGTGTTTCCATCTGCAAAGAAAATGATTTCATAATTTGCCTCTCTGTCACCAAAAATTATTTGGGTCAATTCTTCTTCTATGGTAATTTCTTTTTCAGTTTGGAAGTACTTTCCTTTTCCTGTGCGAGATCATCATCCTCATGATGTTCTCAAAGTACACTTTATTATTATACCAAATAGTATTATGATTGTCGAGAGAGATTTGATGATAGTATTTAACTAGTAGGGGTGGACACATTGGAAGATGACAAATATTTAAATTTCCTGTCATGCATAGTATATGATTTAGCTTAGTGCTAGATTTAATTGTTTGTTCAATTTCATTTTTGTATATAGAATTCAGTACCTCTTTTATTGGTAGTTGTTGAACCACTTGATTTAGAAGCTTAAGTTGATAGAGAAGGTTACATGTATACCATCTAAGTCTTGTCTTCAACATGCCCCTCACGTGTTGGCAATGTTAAAGCTTGACATGTGCACAAAATAATTTAGTGGGTTAAAGGCCACGTGCTTATCATTTAAATACTGTCTGGTTTGAAAGGACACCGGTGCATCACATTTCACTTGGTACAAATCTTCAAATTGAAATCTTGTATTTACACTACTAATTCACTCAAAAGTTCCTCATAAATGCATGCAGTGAATGACACTGTTCTGTGACTCTACTATCTCAGGCTCTTGTAAACTTGTCCTTTCCCCCGTTTTGAAGCAACACTGATGATAACAGTTATTCTTATTTGTTGTTTTGTTTCTTCAGATTAAGTCGCCGCCACCACCTATGGGTGAAGGCTTAACTTATGAATTTTCTCTTGAGGATCTACGCCCTTCTTTGGACTGGTCTCCAGAATGTGGTTGGACTGTGCTTACTCTGGTTGCTAACTTTACTCTTCTAAATGCATATTTGTGCATATTGTGTCTGATCTTTTTCGCATAATGAAAACTTGTTCAATCTCGATACTTCTATTCATAAATCTTGTACATAAATTTTTTTGGATGTCTGCTGAGGAAACTGCCCCCACCAGAAAACCAATAATTTTAATTGAAGCAAATGATGCATAAGATACTCTGGGCCATCTATATCATGTATTCATATTGTCTTCTTGCTTCTGAATCTTTCTTCTCAGTAAAAGAAAATAAATCAATTTAAGGTAATAAGATAGAAGTAGCTGTAATGGAAGCATGTTGGTTTCTTTTTATTTATTTTTCAATTTTTCAAACTCTTTAACAATTTCTTTTGGCTTATAAATTTTGTGCGGCTGACCGTAGATATAAAATATGTAGTTGCCAGAAAAGCTGGTGTTTCTTTAATAAAGATTGTTTGATATACCACCAATATTACCATGCTAAGGAATCACAAGTTTAAGTCTTGCATTATCATCTCTCATTCCATTTGACATCTAAAATGACTACTGATGTATTTCTAGCCTTATCTTCGTTTCATTTGTTTCCTCTGCATTCTTCAGTTGAAATACAACCAGCAAACAAAAATAGCAACTCTTTTTATTAAGCCCTTGTTTGATTACTATTATTTGAAAACTCTTTTTTCTATGTACTCATTTTCAATCACACATTTATACAATAAAATATTCTCCACGTAAACTGAAAACTTTTCTCTATTTTTTAACCACACTCTCCTAAAAATCACTATTCAAAAAGTTGTTGTTCCCAAATAATGGTTGTCAAATAGGGGCTAAGTGAAAATAGTGTTATAAGAAAACCTGTACTTATTTAATTTTGCATGCCATGTTCTGAAGTTTCTCTTTCCTTCCAGTTTCCTCTTGTGATGTGACAAGAAAATTTATTAGAAAATTGGGAAAAGATGGTGCCTGCCCTTCATTTTCTCCTTGACAACTATTTGACTTTCTCTTATATGAAGTTTTGGCTTAAAACTGATTTTCACCCATAAACTTACTGGACAACGTTAAATTGATGCTTGAAGGTCTGAAAACAAACAGGAGAACTTGAAATGCCATTTGAAGTAACAACTAAGAATAGCAAGAATAGAAGTCATGATTCTGTTAATTTAGTTCTGGCAATGTACACATGAACTGATGACCTCTGACTTAGTTGATTTTTTTTTTATTTCTTAAATCCACGAGTTCGGCATGCTTTTGTTCTTCCAAATTTCTTTAGACAAATTCATTATTGGTTTTTCCTGACAAACTTCATATTTCTTTCGTGTCAATGCAATATACGCTCCCTTGCACATTAAAGTGGTATATTTTTCCATGTTATGCTCCATTTCAGGATGGTGAAGCTGATCAGCCTTGTGCTCGGCTTATCAAACCTGGAGATCAGGGTAAGATCAATGTCAAATTTATCTAGAGCCAGTTATTCAAGGGGGAAACAAAAGGTTATTTGAGGAAAATAAGCAGCCAGTCCACAATGTGCCTTGTGAAGGCTTACAAGTTGTATACCTAGATTTTGTCAGACGTTAGGTTTGCCACCTTCCCGTGGGTGTACAATTAACGTGCCGTAGCTTTAGGTGGCAAAACATTTTGGTTGAATCTTTGCCTAAAATATTACTTTAGAATAGGAAAGTCATTCTGTAAAATACTGCCCGGTGTAATGATGACTCTTTTTTACTTGAAAGCAAGAATAAAGTAAGTAATCACTCATATTGGGATTGGGAGTTAAAAATTTACTTAGCCTCTACATTTTTTAAGCTTAGCCAAACATTTTGCTTGGGCTTGGAAGGCTTAGAGACTCAGCTAATCATGAAAAATACTTTTAAGATGCCTGTTGCACATTTGAAATTCTCTATTAGCAGTATATCCCAGAAGGAAAATTTGACCGCTAACCTGACAGTCCAATTTACTCATGGAAATAAATCACATAATAGTTATACCACTGATCAATGTTATGGCCACCCCATTGCTTGTTGAGCACTTTGCTAAATATATACAACTTCTAGGTGTCAAACTTATCATTTATTTGTCATTAAGATGGAATATTGTTGCTATTCTTTCAGTATTCCTTTTTTTTTTTTTTTTTTGAAAGTGGAAATTCTCTCTTTTCAGTTATTCCAATGTCTTGGTTTCCTTTCAGATATGAATTTGTTTTGCTTGACATTCAAATTTTGGGTAACCGATAAAACAGGTCAAGAAACAGAGGCTGGTAAGGTGAAAGCTGCATCATCACCCAACATATCCCTCTCTTGTCGTAGTTCAGTCAAATCTTTAGCAGACTCAGAAGCTTTGAAGGACAACGAAGCAAGGGAGTTACGTGAACTATCTTTGAGAAAAACTGTTCCGAAGGAAGTGAAGGACACTCGAGAAACAAATTTCATCTTAGCTGGTGGGGGCAGTAGTACAAGGAAAACACATTCATCAGATACTAATTCTACTTCACATATTAGAGTGAGACTAGCTGAACCTACAACTGAAGTTGCCGAGGAGCACCCACATCCACTGAAGAAGTACCGAGCTAGCGGAGGGATGACCTTAAATTCCATGCGCTCCCACAAATTGGAGGCAGCAATATTAGACTTGGAGGAACTTGTTAACAAAGTCAAATGGCTCAAGTCAATTTTAGAATATGGGATTCCTTTGTCCAATGCTGCAAGGCCTCAATGGAAAGTTATGGAACACATTGCTTCCTCATCAATGCCAAAATAAGTGCACTGGAAATGTAAGATTTCTCGCCTCTGGTTTTAAAGGTAACTGAAGAAAATTTTGGGTTATGCCAGTGGAAACCATGACTTGTGTTGCACGGACACTTCAACTACTGTAACGTGTCAGAGTCGGACTCTTGTTGGATACCGACACTCCTCCAACGTTCCATCGTGGTTATTTTTCTTTCTTTATCAGAAATATTATATATTTTTAAATCAAAATTATTATTAAATAACAAATAGGTACTCATATTTAAAAGGTTTCAACAAGAAAAATTAATAACAAATATAAAAATAAATTTGTACTATATAAATGAAGAATCTTAAAGGTTTTAATTAACGTATCGGCAATGTGTCATGTCAATACTCTTTGAAAAATCGCGTGTTGGCTATCCGACATGTGTCATATTGGACACGTATCCGTATTAATGCATCATAGACCATGACAATCCAATTGAGTTGGCAATAGTTTTAATTTAATAGTTGAATAACTATTAATGAATCATAGCTCTCTCTCTATGTATCTAGTTGTGATCTAAGTAGAATCGTTAATATTTCTCTTGATGCTTGGCGACTTTCTTGTTCTGAATGTAAGTTATGGGAAAAAAGGGTTTAAAAAGAGTTTTATTTTTATAAGGTTCGATTATTTATGATTAACTTGGAGATTTTGATATTTGATAAGCTTGTGATTTATTAGAAGTTTCCTGTTAAGCGCCTGCCTGGGAGCAATTCTTTGAAGATTTTAAGAGTTTTATTGACCGTTTTGCCGCGACTTTTGACTTCATTATTTTATAAAAAAAAGACGAGAACTAATGAAATAGTCTATATTACACCTGTTAGATGTTTGAATTACTCGTACACATTTCCTCAGCCATCATATTTGACTATTCTTGGAGAGCAAACTTGGCAATGCACAATAAATACAACTATGGGTACAGTATTGTGTGTGAGAGTTCTCGTCAACGGTAAAAAAATTGATTAAAATTGCTTAAGAATTGCTCCCAGACAGGGCTAATTAAACTCTATGCTCTAAAAAGGGAATCTAGGATTTGAATTTATTTGTTCTATTTTTCATATTGAATCTGATGTAGAATTTTTCTTCCTCCTGAATTCTTCTATTCTTTCCCTCTTTAGTTGTGTATCAGTAAGCTCTGTGTTGGTGCCATGAAATTTAGTCCTATCAAGTCCAATCAATTTCATCTGTGCCTGCACGGGTGCATTTGTACTTGAATGATCCTGAACTTGTGAACGTTATTAATGCCACTCCTCTTTTCAGTTTGCCAGAAAGTTTTGGATATGCATGTTTAGCAGCTGTTTTAGTGAGATGTCTCGAAAATCACGGCAACATGGAGTACTGATATGATTAGTAAGTATGATTTATTCCCTGTTCTCTTTAGTATTTTCAAAATTTTGTACTTCCATCTTGAGAAACACGTCTCTCTAACATGAAGTGTTTGATGAATATCGACAGTTTCAACATGGTGTGTTGGAATTGTTGATTGAGAGATGCTTTCGATCTGCTGCAGTGACTAATGGCTTATTTGCCTTGTTTAGTCCTACATCAAATTCTTTCCCCACAGCTTATCACAGTTTTTGCTGCCTGCAACGTATGTACTAAACTGTAGTTACTTTATCTGAACAGGCCAAGTTGATGTTAAAGATTCTACTCTATTTTACTTGTTCCCACAAAGTTGTTGTACAGTCTTGCCTTTTTGAATTTCTAAGAGGATATTCATACTGTTACTTTTTGTTTCTGTTTAGCTTAACTACATGGATATTTTGACGAAAAGTAGCTGGCAGAATACAAAATTATGAAATGGAAGGTTTCATACTAGTCACTGAGCTTGTTCCTTTTTGTTTTTAGCCGCTGAACATAAATATCATTTTATGTTGGTCACTCTTACGTAAATATCTGTTATGGTTTCATCATTCTATTCACGTCCTTTAATATTCTGAACTGGCAACATATGGTGCTTAAATGGTGCCACGTTGGATTTTTTTTTTCCCACATGAGCAATTCCGTCAAAGAAATGAGATAGAATCTGTCCTAGTGATGGATGACTAACTTGCTTGAATGTTCAATTGCCAATGAGTTTTTTTAGTCCATGTTTAATGTTCATTATAAAGAGAGATTGAGGGAAATGATGTTTTGAATAGTGATTTTTTGGGGGGAGAGGTCAAAAAAGAGGGAAAAATTTTGGGTTTACGTGTAAAATATTTTATTGTGTGAATGTGTGGTTGAAAACGAGTATGAGAAATAAAGATTTTTGCAATAAAGAGAGTCAAGCAGGGGGCTTATCAGATGAAATGATTAATCCTATAAATTTCTAGTTTAGCTACCAATTTGAAAGAAAATGAAGTTTGGTGATTGACATGCAGTTTTGTTGTATGTCCATTGAGTGCCACTGTATTAAACATACAGTAGTAGTAGTAAGAATTGAGATTTGGTCTTCACTAAATACATGGGGATTTTTCTTTTCAAGATTTATGTTGATTTATGTAAAGTTTTGCATAAACATATTTATTTTTTAATACATGTGTGTAATTTCTTGCTAATATTACTATTTAGCCATGGAGATCTGGTGGTTTCACTTTTCCTTTAATTTTTTTATATCCGAGTTGGAGATGATGGATTTTCTCCTGATTAATGCAATATATAATAAATCTTCAATTAAAATAACTATTTATCGAATTTTTTATCCAAATATCTAGAACAAATAGTGGAATGGAAGGCATTAAAGGAAAAAGAGACTATCATTCGTCCCGTGAAGATAGAGCTCTTGAAATATGTAACATTCTTGAGACGCGCGAATTAGCTTTTGAGGTTAAGCAGTTTCAATTTCACTACAGGATTTGCTAATGAATGCTGGGCTTCTGTCAAAGGCTGAGTAAGGGACGGGGGAGAGGGGTTTGTAAATAATAGAAAAAATAAAGAATGAAAATATGTATCATGACAAAGGTTGTAGTTTTATTTAGAAGTTACATTTTACATCCTCATTTCTTTTGAAATTTCGAACTTTCATTATTATTCATTCACTAAATACGGCCTTTTACTCTCCACGCATGCACACAAATCAGATTCTTCCCCCTCTTAGGCTATCCAACATCGCAAGCATGCGTATACTATAATTTATTTTGCTTTGACATTATAATATAGGTGAAAAAGGGACATAACCGGTGGATATAAATTTGTTTACGTTCTCCACTATAAGATTTATTATCTTATCTTCCTCAACTTTTTTTTCTTTTTTTTTTTTATCGGATTATTCTACTTCCGTGGTCAATCCTATTAAGCTCAGAAGTTCGTGAAGATAGAGGTCTATCTTTGCGGATATGACCTCTCTTTCGAATTTATATCGTCGGCTAAGGAAGTTTTAGCTGGCCAGTCAGTTTAAACACCAACTTCGGATTGTTGCATCTTCATTTATCAAGCCTTTCCTTTAATGGTTGGGAAATCATTCCCTTATCTAAACTTGGTAGGCACTCTATTTAGCCAAGGTTGGTTTTTGTTGTTTTTTTTTAATTTTTAAACATAGACTCAAATATGATTTGAAGGACCATTCTTGCTCCAATCTAAGCTAGCTAGCGAGCGATCCCAGTTCGCTATAGAAATGTCAATGGTCTTTAACTCTTTACACAACACAAGGAATTGGAAAAGAATACAAACTTAAGGGAGAAGACAGAAGTAACTGAATATAATAAGATGGCATTGAATCAGACGAAATTAGTGCCACTTTCTCCAACAATAGTAGTAGCAATAAGGTAATGTAAGCCATTGGGATGTGGGGCCTCTTTCTTTGGTGGAACCGATGAGGTATGTGGGTTCGTCAACATATAAAGGGACACCTTTATGTACAGTTGACGAGAGTGAGGGGCGGTCTCCCTACTTCCTCCTAGACGTGAAAATTCTTGCTCTCATTCTTGGCCAACAGCGTATGGGCAAAGGTGAACTAAGTCAATTATCTATGTTCTAATTATATCGCGAATTGAGGGGGAGAACTTGATAGAAGATTGGTTTGCAAGAAAAGCCTACTTATCCACGAGTTCATTTGCTCAAGACGGTTGTGCAAGGCAATTGGGTGCGGTAAGTAACTCTTATAAAGTTTTTAAACTCTTTCGTTTTTAACAGCCTTGAGACGCAGTAAGTCAATGAGCAATGACACAGGTATACAACATTATACATAGGAAAAACATAAGTTCTTGAAGGAATGAACATAAATACATTACAATTGCAGTCCACCAACGAACCACCATTGCACTACCATCGAACACCACCGCACATCATCACCACTGCAATCGTACACGCTGGAATGAAACACAACCCATACCACCACTTTCGTAGCACCATCATCTTTACCCCCCCAATGTGATGTGATCCATAATACGAGGGCAAGTCCTGACAATGATCTCTTGATCGTTGACAAAGGGCCTATGACTAGGTCGCGAGCGAAGTGGGTCAAAGAAGCTATGTGATTTCTTGTTCAAGCCACGGTGGATGAAACATCGATCTTAACAAGCAAATGAAAAAGTTTTATGTTGGGCTTAAAAGAAGAAACAAGATGAATCAACCTAGTGCAAACAACAGGTGAAGGAGTTGAGGGGTAAAGCTATGTGACCGCATAGTAGCCTACCTATGTATGCGGTCACATGCATAGATATCGAGCCAAATTGAGAACAATTGAAGTAACCTATGCGATTGCATGAAGTTTCACTATGTGGCCGCATAGTACAATTTCTGGAAACGATTTTTTCAATTTCGCGCAATCTTCTATTTTATTTAAAACTCTAGTTTTATGGTAATTCTTGGTATTTAGACTATTAATTTCGTTTTCTAGCTAGATTTTATGTGTTCCCTATAAATAAATATGACTCATTCTATTAATTGTAACACACACAATTATTAAGAGATTAATGTAAGACATTATAGCTTTCTTCTTGTTCTTCATTCAATTAATTCT
>CAIGRB010127555.1:23090-49198 GCA_903798255.1 Fraxinus quadrangulata | reverse complement strand
TGGGATTATTGAAGAAGAAGAAGAAGATCAAATGAGAGGACATCAAGAACCATTAAAGCATTTCTAGATTCAATGCCACTTTCTATCCTTCTTTCCAAATCCTAATTTATGGGTGATATTGTATTTATTATTCTTGTGTTCTAATAATATTACGATATTTGATTAGTTATTTAAATGCTAGAATAACGTTGAACCCCATATTTTGATATCTTGACGTTAATTATATGATTTCGACATTATAACAATTGTTCGGTGTTGAATGTTTGTTATGCTCTTAACAATTTCAATTAATTGTCCAGTAATTGAATTGATGTATGATTCCTATTGATAATGGGGAGAAGGGATAGGGAAGATAGCATGTGATAAAATTCATTACAAAATTAAATAGATATTAGGAATAATGTTTAACTATTGCATGATCCAATTGACGTTCTTCTATTTTTAATGCATTGCTTCTCATAAATTCGGTATAGAGATATTTCAAGTCGTGCTTAGGAATATCTTCGATTGATCTCGGGAAGACTATTGAACATGATAAGAACATTGATCTTCATATTAAGTAATTGTCGTCATATTGTGGAATTAATGTTAAAGATAAATGAATGTCGGGTTCACGGGGGTCCTGGAATGTAGGAGAACACTGGGTTCCTAGTGCTTAATCAATTGATCAAGTAGTCATAACATATCCTACCACATAGTTATATTAGTTAGATCAATTATATATTTATGATGTTAATAATCACCATTGCATCAATCTGTTGTGTTTTTACATTCAACTAGATGTAGAGTTAATTGAGAACTCAACTAAATACTAATTTCTCATGGGATCGATGTTTGGACTTACGTCAACTTTACCACTTATTTACGATCCGTACACTTGTTGGATAAAAATCGATAACAATTTTTTTGCGTCGTCGCCGGAGAATTAAATTATTTAGTTTGTTTCTTGTTAATTCTAGCTTTAGTTGTATTTATTTTTCTTTTTTCGTTTTAGATGCTTCACTTTTTTTTATTTTTTTTTCATTAACAGTGAACGAAGAGACACAAAGAAGTAGAAAGCTTTTGCAATGGTTAATTCCGTCATGGACGGCGAAGACATGCTTGTAGAAAATATAACTTGTGAAATTTGTGAGGATATGTATTATACTGAGCACTGCATATAGTGCGGCTTTTTGACATGTTGATATTTCTCGGATTTAGACAATATTTAAGAAGTCAACCAACAAGCACTTGTCGAGTTGGATGACAATGACAAACTTGATGTTATCGCCCTATTAGAATTTAAAACATTGAGAGACAATGTGCTTAAGTTGGATGAGGGCGTCATGCTTGTGGGATGTGGTCTTCCCTTGTTAAGCGATAAGAAAATTACTAAATATTATAATGAACTTGTCAAGTTAGATGACGGAAACATGATTATAGGAGATTGCCCATATTGGGACAAATTTAAAAAGCGGGAATATAATGCATTTGCAAAAGTTGATGAAGATGACTTACTATTGTTCAAAGAATTGGATTGTGGACTGATCATTCAATCTGAGAAGATATCAACTATTGAAGAAGAGTGTAAAGAGCATGATAAAATAGTCACAAAATAACCAAATGAAGACGTAGCAATGAATGGAGATGGAATTGACACATTCTTCCAACTTCATTTTATTGGGATGAATTTAAAAAGTGGGAATATAATGCATTTGCATAAGTTGTTGAAGATGACTTACCATTGCTCGAAGAATTGGNTGAAGAAGTAGCAATGAATGGAGATGGAATTAACACATTCTTCCAACTTCATTTTATTGGGATGAATTTAAAAAGTGGGAATATAATGCATTTGCAAAAGTTGTTGAAGATGACTTACCATTGCTCGAAGATTTGGACTGTGGATTGATCATTCAACCCGAGAAGATGCCAACTATTGAAGAAGTGTGTAAAGAGCATGATAAATTAATCACAAAAGAACCAAATGAAGAAGTAGGAATGAATGAAGATGGAGTTAACACACTTTCTTCCAACTTTATTTATTGCCTAACAATTGATTTTGTGATTAAATCCAATGAGAAGGTAGAAGCCTACATAGTTGAGTTTGAATCGAATGGAATAGGCCAGTCTTATTACATTGAAAGGGCCAAGGTAGATGCTTAGAGAATTAATGAGAAGTGGAGCAAAGTCGATTGAAACAAACTAAGCAATGCATGAAAAACTTCTTCGAAATTCTCTGACACACCGAGCGGAACTATAAATTAGCGCTTATTGGGAAACGACCCAATTTTCTTACCTTTTTATTTATTATACTTTAAGTTCAGTTAGGATTGCATTAGTACTAGGACATGTTTAATCATTAATTTTTAGTAGGTAGTTATTATTGAAATTTTTCATGAAACTTAAACTTTATAAAATTTACATAATTGTCAAGATCTTCATGTCAAATCACCAAGAAACTTAATTAACGTGGAACATATCTTGATTCATTGTTTTGTATCTTGAGTAATGAATCTTGAATCTGGATCTTTAAATCTTCAATTTAATTGCTCCAAGTAATTTTTTGTGTGTGTGTGTGTGTGTGTGTGTATATATATATAAAACATGATTCTTTAAGGTAGAATTCAGCAACATAGATCAATCAGAAATCAATTGAACTGGAGCTAGACCCCAACTGTTTTTGCAACTGATTTCAGTTGGACTCTTCAACTATATGGAGCCTTAGTTAGTTAGATAGTTAATAACCATTTTTGATATCTCTTTGTGTCTATAAATAGCTGCATTTGTTGTATGAATAGAGTAACTCGAGAATGAGGGAAAATCTGTAATTCTGTAGTAGGAATTGGAGATTGGTGAGGACAATCTGAAAATTCTTCCACTGATTCATATTGTATGAATGAAAAGTCTTGATGAATACAAGGCTGAGGAAGTTACCTTCCTGTTTTCAATCTGTTCTCTGTGTTTATTTCTGTTGTTTTTCTGAATCTGTCTTCTTCTCCATATCAATTCTGCTGGTGCATTCTGTGCTACCTGACATTCTGTATTAAGTTCAGGCTTAAAGCAAGCCATTACAGCCCCAACAATATAATTATGGGTGGGTCTCGTTCTGATCTCACTTCTTGCATGGCCTCAATATCGGCCCTTAGGGGAACCAGTAATGATCAATAAAGACGAATATTATTGCTCAATTTGTCCTACAAAATATTTTGTTTTACATTTCTTCTACACAAATAAGAGAGACAAAAGTAAAAATCAAGTATCGGGATATAATTAGCAGCAAAGTATAACAAGGACACAATTAAAATAACAATTGCTATAATTGAGGAAAGGTAATATACTCTATGTACACGTTCGTCAATGACAGAAAAAATTGTAAAGAACGAGAGTAACTGACATATTTCGTAACATATTGTCAACGGCCAAAATTGGACTATTGGCCAGGCCTATTATAAGTTTGAACAATTTTTTATTTTTATTTTTCAAAGGATTAACTAACTGAAAATATAATATGCTTAATCAAATTAGGAAAAAAAAAAAAACCTTAATTCACCCTATTGATGACTAAAATTAAAGCGATAAATTTAGACAAACTTAATATAAATTTGTGTAAGATAATTGCTCGAATCTATGAGAATAAGTTGCTAACTGCATTGTTTGAAGTTATGAAAATATTATGAAATGACTATTTGTCCCTATTTATTAAATCTATGAGATTTAATAAAATATTTTCAAGTGTAGTAGAGAGAATACATTAGTAATGTTATAAGAGATGACTATTTGTCCCTATTTATATATCGGAAGATCAAATTACTTGCCCGCTCAATGTCATTTCATCTACAACGCTAACTTAAAAGCTCATGCTATCATCCAAAATCTTGGACTCTTGATTGGTTGCTGATGTCGGATACATAGGTCATTATGACGTCTAGTCGGCACTGTGGCTTAGGCAATGATTGCAATTGGTGAAAAATAAGGTGCGACGTCATAGTTAGGTAATGACAATTGGCCAGTAATGACAGTTTGTTAGTAATTGTGAATCATGATGTTTATCTTAATTAAGACAACCATTGTTTGAGATGGACTCGTATTTTGAGGGTTCGACTTTGAATTTCAACCTCTTTTTATTGAGGTACGAGATCGGAAACCAACACATCCAAAAAAAAATTATATCACAACTAGCTCTAAATTTTAGTTTCCAGTTGAAGTTAATTCTAATAAATTGCACGTAATAGAGTATGAATAAAATGCCCGGTTGGCCTATCCTAAATCAGGATAAGTTTATTCCAAATCAATCTGGTTCAACCAGTGGAACTAGGGCAGATACAAAACCGCCACTATAAATTATATAGAATTCGCTGCAAATACGGGTAGGGCGTAACAGAGAAACGGAGCCAACAATTTATTTTTCAACTGCGATTTTCAGTTAAAACAAAAAGTAGAATTCAGTTTATTCCCCTTTCCTGATCTACTATACATTTTTTTTTGTTTCCACCAGTAGAAACCCTTGTTATGCCCCTTTTCTCTTTCTTATTTGTTGATTAAATCATTTTTTCCCCTGTATTTCCTTGTTGAAACGTGAAACTGAATTTTTTTAAAATAATTTTTGTAGAGCATGGATCGGTACCAAAAGGTTGAGAAGCCAAAGGTGGAAACACCGATTAATGAGAATGAGATTCGGATTACTAGCCAGGGCAGGATGCGGAGCTATATCACTTATGCCATGAGTCTGCTTGAGGTACCGTCTTTTAAGATATATGCGTGTTGTATGTATGTATGAAAAATGAGGTCTTTTGATGTGTCTATATCTGTTTTTACCTTGTAATTTTGTTTGGTTTGTGTCCTTTATGTTTTCTTGAGTGTTTAATGTGCCATTTGATTGCATGGTTTGGCATTTATTTGCTTACAGAAATGGATTCTGTTAATTCATATATTGGTTCGATTTGCAAGTTTCCTTTTTTTATGGCAGTAGTTTTGCGTCCCTTTAATGCTGATGAAATTAGAGCTTCTTTTCCCAGTTTTTATATTAAGGGGAAGAGCATTTTAGAATCTAGAGGTGTTGAAGATACGTGAAATGGAGAGAAAATATTTAGAATGTTGTTTCAATCATATCAGGAACTAGGATGACAGTTGAATTACAGTATAGAATCACGTTGCCCCATAGGGTAATTCCATTAGTATTTAACTCCGGTTATCAATGAAGAAAGAAAATTCGACGAGGATGTATGTTAGATAATATTAATGAGTTTGCTAAATGGAGATGCCAGTTGCTATGCGGTTGGGAGACAATTACTAAGTTAAATCACAGGTTGTATATAAGGATTGTCATGCTAATTATGCTTTATGGTACTGCTGCTAGACCTTTAGAGCCTTTTTGGGATTGATGTAGAGCCCAACTGATTGTCAAAGCATCAAAAATTGTTTCATGCGGCTGGTAAATTAAAAAAAAATGATTACGGAAGAATTTGTACCATCTAGAAGCAGATTTTGTAAAGTATAGCTTCTCAGATTCTACTTTTGGCCTTTTCACTTGTCTACTAAAAAAATATCAATTATATCCTTAATTAATTAAAGTAGTTCCTTTTATATCTTAGGCTCGTTAGTTTTTCAATAAGAAAAAAACTTCCATTTTATAATTCACAGGAAAGATAAATTAATTTGATATTTTTTCTTGTTATATGAAAATGGAGATAATGAGAAATCAAATTGCAACAAATGTGATGCATAAAAAAATTTAATTTATTTGATTATTTTTCTATTATATGGAGCATGCTTTTATTTTGTAACTTTATAAATTTTGAGATTTATTAGATGTTAATTGTTTTGGAGTTTAAAATAATTGAATTTCATACATTGTCGTAAATAAATATTTGACAATATTATTTGGTATTGTAAAAGTAAAAATAAATGTTGTATTACTACTAATGATAACAATAATATATTGAAACATCATTACACCCAATTTCCAATTTAGTAATTGTAAATGCACAACAATCAATCACTTTTGTTTATCAAACACTTATCTAATTCTTTCTGCTGCCGATTCTTTCTTCAAGATATTTACGACTGATTCTCTTAAAGCACAATGATACTAAATCAAGTATCAGAGGACAAAATCACCATAAGGAGACTATAATTTGAATGAATGGATGTGTGATTATATTGGAATTAATACAATAATAATGGGGTCTTATGACATCAGTGGAAGAGACTAACTCGAATATAAATTAGGGGAAGGACAAGTTAGATGGTTGGGACATAATTTGCTACGCTTGTAGATGTTCCTATTTACAAGAGCATGCAATCCTACAGAACATGCTAGAAGATCTTGTTGCAATTATTTGTTTGTAGAGATTTAATTTCATCAAACATTTCAGTGAAAAGTTGGATTGAATGGGGTGCCAAGAAGGATGTGTATCTAACCCTTAATTTATTAGGAGAAAAGCCTAGCATGTTGTGATTGTTTGCTTGAGATGATTGTTGCTATTAAATCTTTGTTCTCGTACATTTTTTACCATTATATCATAAAGAAATGTAACGGCTGCTAGTATGGATGATTTCTTCAACACATTATGTCTCGGATTTATCTTATGGGTTTAATCATAAAATGCATTGTAGGAAAAGGGTTCAGAGGAAATTCTGTTCAAAGCAATGGGCAGGGCCATCAACAAAACTGTAACAATAGTGGAGTTGATTAAGGTTCTTCTTTCCTACTGTTGTGTCTGTGTATTTCTTATCACTATCTGTTTTGATTCCGGATGTTGATTTGGATATATGATGCTCTATATGTATTGCAGAGGAGAATTGTTGGTCTTCACCAAGTCACAGCCATTCAATCAACAGACATAACTGACACATGGGAACCGTTAGAGGAAGGCCTCCAAACGTAAGAGCAATTCAAATTGATATTTGAAATCAAACTGTAACATTCAAATTGTGAGATTAAATAATTTCCTGTTGTAAGGATTGCTTGATTATGGCATAATGTACTTGTTGCTTGATTATGACATAATGTACTGTCTCTTGTAACAATGTCTCTTCACGCTACAGTCTGGAAACCACACGGAAGGTTTCAGTGGTCTCAATCACGCTCTCAAAGAAGGAGTTGGATACAACAAATGTTGGGTGAGTTATGATATTCTTCCGTTTGTAAGTTCATATCTTTTACATATCATCTACCTCATGCTAAGCAGAGTAATATGCCAAACAAGTCTATAATTATCACTCTTGAATTTCTTGAGTGACAATTTAATGATATCACTTCATCATGCAATTCTTCAACATTCTTATTGAAAAGAGAGAGGCCCAATTTTCTCTTTTAAGAATATTGATATTGAAAAATGTTTTGTTTTTTGCTATGTTCTGGTAGGTACCAACCACCAATACCAGCTGACCAGGTGAAGGTGTCCACAGAGGTTGATTATGAAGGAGGTGCTGTGATGTCCTGTGATCCTTGTCTTTCTTCAAACCATGTCTCTACAAAGGCATCTTTTTAATATGTTTTGATTGTGCAGAGGGATCACCTACTGCTCGAGGAAGAGGCCGTTTTGGTAGAGGGCGGGGGAGACCTCGAGCTACACCAGGTATGAAATTTAATTGATTATTTCTCTCTCTCTTTTTTTTTTTTCGCACGGGGAGGGGTTGACTTATGAATTTCCAATTATACATTATTCGTTTCTAAGATATCTAATTATATCTGTTTTATGGACTTGAGATAGATTAGAGATCTGTCTTTATCTTTGCTATGCTTATTTGTTTTGCCTTGTCAAAGACTTCTGGTCACCTTCATTTGAAGGTATTGATTTCCCATGCAGTATTGGTAACATTAATTTTTTTTTTGTAATAGAACATATTACAGTGGAACATATGGTTTGTGCACTAACCATCTTACATAACATACTAGAGTGGAATAATTGGTGTAAGAAATGCTATAAAATGCAATAGTAAGACTTGCAACATTTGGCCGCACGTATGAAAAGCCATAAACCTTAATTTAACCCTTATTTGCTACCGTTTATAAACTTTTTATAATAGGTCAAATTACTTTTTATCCATATATTTCGTGGGATCCACAAGTATTACTCACTTATTCACTACTTAGTGTTATCTATTTATAATTTAAACATTTTATAAACAACACCGAAACATGCTTTTATTCCTTTCCTTGAAATGTGAAATTCCATATTTTGATGAAAATTATATCATCTAAGAGAATTTCAACAAGAAAAATATTATATTTCAAAAATCACCAAAAAAAATAAAATAATAATAAACAATATTGGACATTATAGAGGAATGTAATGGCTTGACAAAATTTTGAAAGTAATGCATGGAAATTTGATTGTGGAAGGAAAATAAAGCATGTGAAAATTTTAAAAAGCGTGGAATCGATTCTCTAGAACCTTGTGCCTGAAATCTTTCTGATAACACCCATTTTCAAGATTTCACTCTAAACTAAAACCCCAAAATGGGCAATTTGTGCACAAAATGTATGATTAAAAATCTCATGCTGTTTTCGATACACAGGGTGAGAAGGAAGTGATTCTGAATTTTTTTTTTAAATAGATAAAAAGGAAAGGTCCTTAATTGAAATTGAAAGATACGGGAATCCGAGATTTAAGAAAACAGATAAAAAATAAAATAAAAAAAATCTATACTTGTTTCTGTTGGAGCTCAGATTCTGTTTATATTCTGCACCAATGTTGAGAAATTAGACGTATAAAAGTGCAAGTTACGAAATAGAAAACCCAAACCTGTTCAGGTTTTGGGTTTGACATAAAAAAAATTGGAATTTAAAATGAAACAAACTTTAGTTAAGCTGCAATAAGCTTCATCTTCGATGGAACAGAATGTCTCTATTTTTGATGGAATCTTCATGAAGAACATTGTCATAGCGGGGTTTGGCATAGAATCCTTCAAATTTTAGAAAGTTGATACAAAAGGGTGGGGGACACGAACGGCCTTATCTCCAGGGGGTTGGCAAAGTTTATATTGATTGGGCAAGTAAATTACTGCAATTTTTAGTTAAGGTTGAGCCTGGAGCCCTGGGTAGGGTTCTGCTTGTTCTATCATACCTTCTCTTTTGGAATTTTTGGCAGTTTCTGCAACTGGGTTGGTAGAACCTTCAATATCTGGGCTTCTGAACATTTAAGCACTTCTTTTAAGTATAATAATGTATGATATGGTAGCTGTATGTCATTTCAGGGAATGGTTTTGCACCCATTGAGTACGAAGATGGAGGTTATGATCGGAATCCTAGATATGCCCGGGGTAGGGGACGTGGCAGAGGTCGCAATTTCCGAGGCCGTGGTAGGGGAGGGAATGGTGGCTCTCTGGTGGACACTCAGCCTGATGCAGGAGGTTACAATCAAGAAGCACCTTTTCAGGGCCGAGGTAGACATTTCTTCACTATTTTTAATTTCCCACTAAGATTAGGCAGGTAACTGGATTCTGTAGGTTGAAAATACCAGCTGTTTGTTGTGAGGCGGAATTGCTTTGACCTCTGTGTTGTTTTCCTTAAAATTTTCGCGAGCTGTAGTCAGTTTACTGAGCTGTACTCCTAGAAAAGAAATAAAGCAGCCTCACATGTTTGTTAAGCTTGGCCCCTTGTAAATATGACATTCACTGCCTAGTGGACTTCTGTTGCAGGTCGTGGCCGTGGGAGGGGAACTCGTGGCCGGGGTCGTGGATTCAGATCTAATGGGCCGATCTATGCTACTGCTGGAGGTGCTTAGTGGTTCAAACTTGGAGGCATTGAAGGGCATAATGTTTCGAGTTGATGAATGTTTGCTTCATTTCTATCTTTTGCTATTTCTAAAAAGTTACTAGTGTTAGTCATAGGAATGTTTTATCTGTAATCATTATAGACAAAGTTGGGAAATTTGTGGCCGCGTGTTCGTGGTGCGCCTTTTTGTTTTCTTTAATTAATTTTGTCCTTTTGCTTTGTAAAAGTTTAGTTTGCTCATTGGTCAAGTGTAACTTGATTAGTGAGAAGTACATTCTTTAATTTTATCTGCTCTGGAAAATTTTTGTTCATCTTGACGTTTGATCGAAGACCATCTTTCACTATTGCCTTTATTGTTTTAATCCACCTCTTATGTTGTGCTCTATAAGCGGGTTCTAGCTGTGTCAGTGTTGTACATTTTATAGTGATTGCGATTCTCACCTTCCAATTAGGGATGACAATGGGCGGGATTTCAAGAAGCAAGGCATGTTCATTGAGTAAAAAGTTTCATTAATCATTGAACTTTGAGTACTGTCACGTTAAGGGCACTGAACTTTGATATGCACTTGACTGGTCATTGAACTTAGACGAATTTCGCTCCATCCATCATTGCAAAGACGTCCATTTGAAGGGCTTGTGAGGTGGCTACGGAATCTACAGTGGCAACTGACGGCGTTATCTTCTTGCCACGTGAAGAGTCGTTTGTGGAGACACGAATTTAGCTGTTTGTAAATCAAAAATTCAACTTTACTTTCGATCTACAATTCACTCCAACTCCGAATCGAAGCCCTGGAAGAACCCTAGAAATCGATGTGCACAAACCCAAAGTCTATTGAAGGTTGGAAAGAACTCCAGTTTCCACCTAATTCGATTCGCGAAGAAGGGATTTCCTCAAGCCCAACCACTTTTGCGCATGGTGAAGGTAATTCCAAGTTTACAGGGCTGTGAAACATTCTCGTATGTTGCATTTATTTGTTTCAATAAGGTTGAAGGAAATGCTTATGTGTACATAGTCGAATTTGACATGATGCATTACATTACATCCTGTTGTTTATTTTTTCGTTTTCTTCTTTTGTTAAACTAGTATTGGAATTTGGCAATTTCGAGGTTGGCATCAAATATATCGGTAGCATTCATTTCTTCTGCCATTAAATAACCAAAATGATTGAAATATTTCTTGAGAAACATGAGAAGAATGGTAACATGTTAGTTTCTGACGACTATGCATGAAAATGTAAGAACTGGGGGTATTAAAATAGGGAAGCTTTATTACAAAGAAAGGGTCAATTTTCAGAAGAAATGAAACAGATTTATCAATAACAAGAATCTTGACTTGTGATGGAGCAAATTGGAATTGTAATTGGAATTTGGCTTGTTTTGATTTGCAAATCAATTAAAAGGTAGATGAATTTGTTATGACTTCCTGTAGCTTTATTCGCTAAAAGATTAACTTATTTGGAGTTTAATTATTACTGTGTACACCTTTCCCATATTTGAAGCATTATGGTAGGCAAGAACGGGGGCATCTGTCAAAGTTGTAGCCAGGGCTTCAAGAAATGTATGGAGAAGTAAGAAGAATGCACGAAAATGTGGCCAAGGCGTCAAGAAATGTATGGAGGAATAAGAATGATGTACGAAAATGTGTCAAAGTTGTAGCCAAGGCTACTTGTCAGACTTCCCAACAAAAGAGTGATCCCCAAAATGTGGCTAGGTCGAGAAATTTATGGAGATAGAGAAAAATACTTCAAATATAAGGATGTTGTACTTTTGCTGACATTGAAATATCCATCAACATGACCTATTGTGTAAGTTCACTATGTGTTTGAGTTAAAAGTCTTTCATTGTATTTGATGAAATCCATATTTATGTAATCGGCACTGAACTTGTCATAAATTATGTTATGTTGTAAGACTTTGTTGTAAAACTTTTTGTTGTTTTTCTATTTTTAAGTTAAGTATTTATTGTTTTTCTTTTTTCTTTGTTTAAGAATTTGGTAGATTCAGTCACATTTTTTAAGTGAATTTCTGTTTTTAAGTTAAGCATTTATTTCTGTTGTAAGACTTTTGGCTTATATCTATGTTGCAAAACACATCTATTGTTCATGCATTACATTCTTCTCTGGTGTGACCCAGGTGCAAATCAAGACCAAGAATAACTGTATTACTTCATAAACAAGCAGGCCAGCAAAGAGTATAACTTTTTTTTTTCCTTACCAAACCAATTTCATTAACAAAACCTCATTAACACGAGTGAATTTGAGCAACATTAATGATACAAACACATACCTCTAAGTGACAATATTCTTGTACATACAGATCAAAAAACTAATTTTTAACTTCCCACATTGAATTACAATGATTACTGGTATAGAGCTCCAAGCATGAAAAACAACAGAAAAAAGAAAATAATGGAGACATGACACCATCAGGATCAATTCAACTTATGCTTGTCTGATAGCAAGAAACTAAATCCATCCGACGTAATATTTCTCCCTTTCGTGTCTGAGCAGATCATATGCCCACTTTCCACGTATGATCTGTAGACCTCACAAATTGAGAGCAGAAGTGAAACACCAAAAGACTCTAGATCCAACCTACGCGTAGTTCTCAGGGAAAGCATAACATCCATTGCCAAGCCTTTGTAACCAGTGAAACTATCCTCTGATTCACCAGTCCATCCTTTAAATTCTGCATGTAACCCATATAGTGAATTATGTTTCTAGACTTAATAAAAACAGAAAGGTAAATGAATAAGCAAAACTTACAGCTGCCAACCTCCTGTAAAAGAAGCCTCCATCCAAGCTCCTTCAACCGTGCATTCTTTGATAGTTCTAACATAACACACATTGATATATCAGCAGCACTACCCTGTCAAAACTTTATCAAAGATGGGAACTATCCAGGGATATGAGGACCAAAACAGCAGACAAATGGAGAATAACCAGCTTGTTCTTTACATCCACCAAACAACCATTAATGTTACTCAGAATAGTACAACATAGCTCCTTCAAATTTCCTACACAAGCATAACAAAAAAAACATTCACATCACGTTCCATCACAAAAGCTACCATAACATTGACATAACTATCCATAACAAAAACAACCATTACATTTACATCACTATCCATCAAAAAAGCCAATCATTTTCTACTTTAAGGATCTACCAGTGAACTTGATGCTGGGCCTGATCGTAGCTTGTTTGTGTGTTTCTCTAGCAACCATAAAGGTAGGCATGAAACCCATGGGCTGTTCTTCTTTTGGGTTTTGGGTCGACGACGATCCTTATAGTTAACAATTGAGCTGCCTCACTATACTTGGCATGTTGGGCCGTCTATGCGTTTGGGCTCTTACTTGAGTGGAACGGGTTGGCCTCTTTAAGAGGTTGGATATCTGCCATACATGTGGCTTCACTCCTACCCTTGGATGATGATTGTTCATATGGTTATTTGACTTGGTCCTTGGCTCCTTGATTCGAGATGCTTCCATTCTTGGGTCTCTTGGTTTTACCCTTTCTCTCTAAGTTAAAGTTTAGGGTTTTCTCTTCTGTAAATTGTAATCGATATGAGTGATTTCTCAATCCTTTCTTTGTGAATATCTGTGTAGCGTGTCCAGTTTTTTAGGGGTTGATTATTGTTAGATTACGGTTGTATTTGAGGCTATTTCGAACTTGATACATCTATACTGATTCTTGCTCTATTTTAGTGGATCTAGAGCTATATCCCTTTGTGGATGCTCAACGGGTGAGTAGGTCATTGAGACTGAACATCCGAACCCTCTGAGGTGAAAAATCTTGTGTTTTGTTTCATTTTATGTTTTTGCAATTTTATTTGGTGTTTGAGAACTTCGATCCTTAGTTATTGTGTATTTGGGACCTTACAAGTGGTATTAGAGCTTCATATCTGGGAATAGGGTTTGCTAGGGTCTGTGTTCTAGTATTTCTTGCTGCGAATCTAAGGTTCTGGGTTGGAAGTTTCATCAATCGTGAGGCAAAATTGGTTTTTTCTTCACCACTCGTTTGAACTCGCTATAAACTCGGTTAATCTTTTGTTTCTACTGAGTCTTGGTGAGTTTTTGAAATCTGACTCGTACTGAGTTTGGTGAGTTGGGGTAACTCATTTCGATTCTTGCTCAGTTCGTGACTCACTGTTAAGTTTTATTGAGTCTTGGTGACTCGTTGCTTTCTTGCATCCATTTTGGAGTTCTTGGTACGATTCTGGTGTTCTTTGATTGCTCTCCTCATTCTGAAACTTTAAGGTTTCAGACTCTGGTATTCTCTAAAACTATTATTTATTTGCTGTAATTACTGTTAAGTCTTTTGGATTTGGTTATGAAGGTAGCTAATCCCTCATTGCTTTCCTTTATCCAAGATCTCTTGTAAAGATTTGGGAATCTGATGGAGCAGTGGAATCTAGGGTTACCAGCCCTTAAATCTTTTTTCAAAACGATAACAATACTTTTCTGATCCTTGGTTATTGTGTATTTGGGACCTTACAAGTGGTATTAGAGCTTCGTCTCTGGGAATAGGGTTGCTAGGGTCCGTGTTCTAGTATTTCTTGGTGCGAATTTGAGGTTCTGGGTTGGAAGTTTCATCAATCGTGAGGCAAAATTGGTTTTTTCTTCACCACTCGTTTGAACTCGCTATAAACTCGGTTAATCTTTTGTTTCTACTAAGTCTTGGTGAGTTTTTGAAATCTGACTTGTACTGAGTTTGGTGAGTTGGGGTAACTCATTTCGATTCCTGCTGAGTTCGTGACTCACTGTTGAGTTTTACTGAGTCTTGGTGACTCGTTGCTTTCTTGCATCCATTTTGGAATTCTTGGTGCGATTCTGGTGTTCTCTGATTGCTCTCCTCATTTTGAAATTTTAAGGTTTCAGACTGGTATTCTCTAAAACTATTATTTATTTTCTGTAATTACTGTTAAGTCTTTTGGATTTGGTTATTAAGTTAAGTAATCCCCCATTGCTTTCTTTTATTCAAGATCTCTTGTAAAGATTTGGGAATCTGATGGAGCAGTTGAATCCAGGGTTACCAACCCTTAAACCTTTTTTCAAAACGATAACAATACTCTTCTAAAGTGTTATTACATTGATTTAGGAATTGCATTGATAAAGATATATCTGCTATTATCTTCTTAGCTCAGCTGTTCACTTATCTTGATCATTTCTGAAACTTGTTCGAATCATTATACTTTGTGTGTTGTATAATTGCAATTTGTGGATATAGATGTTATCATGTCTACTGCACATAAGTTTGAACTTGAGACATGGAATGAGACTGGAGACTTCAGTCTCTGGCGCCAAAAGATGAGGGCTCTTTTACTTCTACAGAGGTGTGTTGCAGCCCTTGATGGTCAATGGCCTGCAGAAACTAATGCCTATAGAAGACATGAACTAGATGATACTGGACGGAGTTCAATTTTCTTACACTAATCTGATAATGTGATTAGAAAAGTTGGTGAGACTACCTCTGCACAGACATTATGGACTAAAGGCCAGTTTGGTATACATTAAAACTTTTATTTTCATACTTCTACTCATTTTCAACCACATATTCTTTAATAAAATAATATTTTTCATCACATCAATAACTTTTCCTTCTTTTTCAACCACACATTCTCCATCACTTCACTTCAAAAAAATGTATTCTCTCATTTTATATGCACCACACACACTCATAATACTTTCATTATTCAACCACACATTCTCCATGAATTTATTAATCCAGAATACATTATTCCAAAATAATGTGACTCAAACGCATCCTAAATTAGAAGCACTTTATTTAATCAAGACCATGCCTAACAAATGCTATCTCTTAAGGCAGTTTTATAACTTTAGGTTTGATCCCTCCTCTGATTTGGAAGAAAATCTTGACAGATTTACAAAACTGATTCAGGACTTAGTAAATTGTGATGAAAAACTTTCTGATGACCAAAACGTTATTGCTCTATTAAACTCTCTTAGTGATAAATATAAGGATATCAGAAGGGCCTTAGAATATGGGAGACAAGATATTACAATTGATATAATAACATCAACCCTAAGAAATAAAGATCTTGAGCAAAAGTTGAGTCAAAAGACTCTAAATATGGGGAAGGGTTACACATAAAGGAGAAATGGAATTCTAATAAGAAACAACTCACATATAATTTCAATCCCCATAAGAAAGGAAAACCTCAGAATTTTAGATTTAAAGAGAAAAATAAAAGTCATGTGAAATTCAAGAACCAAATCAGAAAATGCTACTACTGTGGTAAAACATGTCATATGATAAAAGATTGTTTTAAGAAAATCTCAGTTATGAAAGATAGAAACAATTTTGATGGTTCTGCAGCTTTGGTATGCAAGAATGAACCTGATATTCAAGGGGTGGTTCTTGTGAGTACCTCCAAAAGAGACCCAAAGGAATGGGTCATTGACTCTGGATGTACTTTTCACATGTGTCCTACTAAAGAATGTTTTTCTAAATTTGTTGACCTCAATAGAGGACAAATCCAAATGGAGAATGACGCGAGTTGTCAAATAAAGGAAATTAGTAAGATCAAGCTATTGTTAAATAACTACATTCTTGAATTTGATAACACCAGATATGTACCTGAGCTTAAAAGAAATCTAATTTCTTTGGGACAATTAGATGACAAATACAATATCATGATTCATAAAGGCTTGCGAGACTTAAACAAGGCAATACAACTGTTATCTCATCTCTGAAATTAAATATGATATATACTGTCTCTGCTGAATCTATGATTAACCATTGTTCTACGGCCTTAAACTCTGAGTCTAACATGTCTTTAATTTAGCATAAAAGACTTGGACATATTTCAAAAAAAGGACTAACTATTTTGAATAATCTTGGTTGTTTTGGTAATGATAATATTAAAAAAATGGGTTTTTGTGAAAATTGTATTTTTGGAAAACAGAAAAGACTACCTTTCAAAATTGGAACCCATAAATCCACTTCTATTTTAGACTATTTACATGCTGACCTGTGGGATCTAGCATCTATAAATACTCTAAGTGAATTTATGTTCTATCTACCTATAGTAGATTTTTTTCAAGGAAAATATTTCTTCTAAAACATAAATCCGATACTTTTAAAACTTTCAAACAATGGAAACTTATGATTAAAAACCAAACCAACAAGAAAATCAAAGCACTAAGAACTGATAATGGACTTGAGTTTTGTAATTCAGAATTTGATTCATTTTGTAAATAATCTAGAATTTTAAGACACAGAACTGTAACATACACTCATCGGCAAAATATAGTTGCTGAGAGAATTAATAAATACATTTTGGAAAAAGGTAAGGTATATGTTGTACAGTTCTGGTCTTCCTAAATCTTTTTGGGGAGAAACCCTAAAAACTACAACTTATCTAATAAATACAAGTCATTCTAGTGCCATTGATTTTTAAGTTCCTGAAAAACTGTGGTATGGAACAATACCTGATTACAACAGACTCAAAGTTTTTGATTGCACTGCTTATTCACATCAAAGTGAAGGTAAGCTTGAATCCAGATCTTTAAAATGTGTTTTTCTGGAGTATGAAGGGTATAGACTGTGGGTCAAATGCCAAAATAGTTATGAAGTGATTGTTAGTCGAAATGTCATCTTTAATGAAAATAACATGCCTTGTAATGAATCATCTGATCCTAAAACTATTGGAACTGCATCTGTTAAAGAAACTGTCCTAGAAAATCAGACTAAAAATGATGTTATTTAAGATGATTTTACTGAGGTGGAGTCTAATCAAACTGAACCATATCTTGAGCAAAATGAATCTGAGAATGAAAATGAATCCTCTAATATTACACTTACTGATTATCAACTAACTAGAGACAGAGAAAGGAGAGAAATAAGACCCTCTACCAGATTCAATAATGATGAATTTGTTACCTTATTTTCTGCTCTTGACTCCGTGAATTCAGAACCTGTTTCCTTTAATGATGCTATTAAATGTTCCGATTCAAAACTTTGAAAAGAGGCTATGAATGAAGAAATAGACTCTCTTATTAAGAATGAGACTTGGGTTTTGGTTGACAGGCCTAAGAATCAAAAGGTTGTTGATTGTAAGTGGGTTTTTAAAATCAAAAAAGGAGATTCTAATTCTGAAAGTAAAAGGTATAAAGCCAGATTAGTGGCTAAGGGGTTTACTCAAAAGGAAGGAGTGGACTGTAATGGAATATTCTCTCTCGCGGCTAAGTATACTTCTATCAGAATTTTGTTAGCTCTCACTGTTCACTTTAATTGGGAATTGGATCAACTTGATGTCAAAAACAGTTTTTTCTAAATGGAGACCTTAATGAGACTATATATATGAATCAACATTTAGAATTTGAAGTCAAATCCAAAACTGAAAATGTTTATCTATTGAAGAAATCACTCTATTGGCTGAAACAAGCCCCTAGGCAATGGTATATCAAATTTAACTCCTATGTGCAGAAATTGGGTTTTGTAAAAAGCAATTATGATTCATGTTTCTTCTTCAAAGGTTCAGGTGGACCTGAATCCATTTATTTGCTTTTATATGTGGACAATATGCTACTTGATTGTCATGATAGATTTGAAATTGATTTTATCAAATCTAAATTGAAATTTGAATTTGAAATGAAAGATTTGGGACATGCTAAAAGGATTTTTGGAATGAAAATAGAACGGAATATGGATAATTGCATTTTGATGTTAAAACAAAGCACTTATGTGAAGAAAATACTTGAAAAGTTTTCTATGCTTGAGTGTAAACATGTTTCATTACCTATTGCCAATCATTTTAAATTGACTAGTGAACAATCACCTAAAACAAAAGATGGATTTAGAAGAATGAAAAATGTTCCTTATGCAAACACAGTAGGTTCAATAGTGTATCTTATGGTATGCACTAGACCTGACTTAGCACATAGAATTAGTATTTTAAGTAGGTTTATGGCCAATTCAGGTGAAACACACTGGTTGGATATAAAATGGATGTTAAGATACCTTAAAGGCTCTTCTGATTTAGGTTTAGGGTCCGTTTGATTGCAATGATGGAAAATTGGTGGAAAGAAAATAAATTTCAGGGAAAATAATTGCCTAGAAAATGTTTTACAGAAAATTGTTAATTAAGTGTGTTTGATTGATATAATTTTCTGGGTGGAAAATTTTTAAATTTTGTATTCGTTTGGCTTAGTTTTACATGAAAATTGGCCATTAAATTGATATTTTTTTCCACAAATAGTTATAAAATTTGTTTCCATTACCAACGAATTTTTGAAATTATGTACATAAATTGAATAAAGGATGTGCTTTACCTTTGGCTACCACCTCGATGTGTGCGAATCGACACCCCCTTCAGATGTACAGCTATACACGGGCTGAGAATCAGTTGGAAGAGGATCAATTTCTGCAATCGCGATGGGGGTTGGTATATTAGGGTTCGTTCTTCACTTACGCGATTTGGTTTTGGGAGATTATGTTTGTTGAATTGAAGGTGTTGTTCTCATTTTACTGAGATGGAGTTGTGCTCTACAGATAAATGATTCTTCACGTGGTAAGAGAAGACGTCGTTTGCTGCTACGATGGATTCTGTTTGCCCACCTCAAATGACCTTCAAATGGGTGTCCTTGGAGTGTTGGATGGAGCGAAATTTGTGAAAGTTTATGCATATAGAAGTTCAGTGACCATAGCATGACAGTGTAAAAAGTTGAGTGACTAAAGAAACTTTTTTTCCATGTTCATTTTCCCTTATTTATTTATTTATCTATTTATTTTTAAAATATAATTCAAATTATAAAATAAAATAAAACAAAAGAGGTGTGTTCACTTTGCCCCGTTGGGAACCGTTCACCCGACCTCTTTTTCACAATGACCTTTCACCAGATTTAAGGAAAGAAAAAAATACAATACCCATTTTACCCCTATTTTGAATGTGTGAGAATTTGAAGAATGTTATAAATTTGAAAATATCTCTTACCATAAACCGATTCTTCAAGATTTCTTCATCATCTTCATCGTCATCTCCATCTCCATTCTTCAAGGTTTTTTCATTTACCTCCATCTACATATCCATATTCAAGATTTCATTTTATTTGGTTAAATTCTAAATTTTTTGTTTATAATATTGATAGATAATATGTTTGTAGTTTTAATATTCAGAGACTTAAACAATTTTTTTTTTTTACTTTGTTGAATAAATTCAAATTTGTGAAAAAAATCACATCATGTCTGTTATTAGTTAACATGGTCTGGAAACATACCGCCCAAACGGGGTTTGTGTGGTCTGTTTCCAAATCCCCCAAGCTCCCATCTTTCTAGATCTTCCAAGTACATGTGAAAAAATTTCACTTTCAAATTTTGAAATGAAGGGTATTTTTGTCTTATAATGTTGAAAAGGTCATTGTGGTGTAAATAATTAATAAGTTAGGCTTATGTAGTGATTGAAGGCTTGACATGGCCATTTCAAAAACTCAACGGAATCAATTTTCCAGACCTCCATCTCTCCAGACCTTCCAGATGCCAGTGAAAAAATTCCGCTTTCAAAATTTGAAAAGAATGGTATTTTTGTCTTATGATGTTGAAAATGTTATTGTGATGAATAATTAGTAAATTATGCTTATGTGGTGATTGATGGTTTGACATGGCAATTTAAAAAACACGACAGGTTGTGTGTCCATTTTTCTATTTCCTCAGCTGTTTATGATTTATTGCGGGTTCGTTTTCATAAACTTTGAACCATTCGTATAACTTTCGTAAGATAATAATATGTTAAGGTACTTTCTTCAATTGTTTGACCTAACTATCCCTGATATTCCAATGATTTGCAACCATATGTTTGACGTTGAAAATTAAATAAATAATTTTTTTTTAAATTATCTTTTAAACGAGTTAGCTGGACGGTAAGTTGGTCAACTATGATACTTTTATAGCATATTATCTGAATTCTTGTCCTTGTCCGTATATTTCAATTATTAATTCTCTCATAGTCTCATGGACTGCTTCAACATGGTGTGTCAATAGGGTTTGTTAAATGGGACATAAAATATTGGAAATAGAAAAACCATGTTAGGTATTATAATATGGAAAATTCAAAGTGTCCAAAAAATTGTTTACAAAATTTGTATAAATTCTGTAAAGTTTGTCTCGGTGTATAAATTTCGTGAAAAAATACTTAGAATTTCTCTTAGAGACAATTTCTATCTTGGATTAATTTTGTTGTACATAATTTATGTACATAATGATGTACATAATTCTCACGTGGGATGAGACCCACCCGTCTCTACACACGGCAGAAATTAAGGATCAAGTTGGAAAATCGTACAAGAATTCTTGCTAGGGATGTGTACCAATGGTCAGTCAACTACCAATATTAGAGTAAACTAAAAGGTAAAAACTTATAATAATAATAATGGTCAACTCTATTGATGGCTAGAATTGATCACCAATTAAGGCAATTTATTAGGAAAGAATATCCAATTTTTCCTAGAAGCCTTGAAGATTATTAGGAAATCTTAAAATAAGAAAGACTCGTAGCTTTCATCGCTATAGGGTTAGCTATTTAGAATCAATTTTTCTGAAAGTGATTAAAGCATGTCTGAAAAATGTTTATAAACGATTTAAATTATAAATAGATGAAAATGATCAATGAATAAGTGAATAATACTTGTAAATCTATCAAAATATGTGTAATAAAAAGTGGCTTATATTTACAAACAGTTTATAAACACGAGCCAAACATGATAAGTCTTCTTAGTTGTCAATCAATCAAGGAACATTTTCATAAATGTCACAAAATTTGAAAATATAAAAAGAAATTGTCAATTTTACATGTAGTACTCAAAAATGTCATTTTTTTGATGTGAAATATCCAAATCACCCTAGATATATCTTAATGCTTGCATTTAATGCTAGTTAATGTCATGATGTGATGTTTTGAGTTGTGTATTGGAAACCATTGGATATATTATAATACATTGGGTAATATAAATTGTTAAGCAAAAAAAAAAAAAAAACCCAACAAATTCTTATGAATGTATAAACCGATTTCTATACACAAAAAAACCCTAATTTTCTTGACAACTTCTCATGTTCCGATTTCCAATAATAAGAAGAAATTATTAGTAAATTCATGTTCTATTTTGAGAGGTTAGCATTTACAAATTATTTATGTTTTCATTTTTTTAACTTACTTTTTTTGAATTGTTAAATACAATATGATCATATTTATTTGAAATTTTCTAAATTATTATTCATTAATTCGGTTTGGTTATTGAAACCTTTTTTGAATAAAGATAGCAAACTCTTAATGTTATGAACAACGTCTTCGAACACAAAACATGTAAATAGAAATGATGTTCAAGGGTTAAAGTTGTATTTACATCACACAACAATGGCATTAATCATTTAATATTATATTATTAATTTCGTGTCATTATCGTTTGCATGTATTAGTCATGGAGAAATAACATTATAGGGCAAAGTAGTTAACTAGACAAAATA
Organism: Fraxinus quadrangulata; assembly: GCA_903798255.1. Taxonomy (NCBI): domain Eukaryota; kingdom Viridiplantae; phylum Streptophyta; class Magnoliopsida; order Lamiales; family Oleaceae; genus Fraxinus; species Fraxinus quadrangulata. The sequence goes on along the minus strand of CAIGRB010127555.1, from coordinate 27,022 downwards.
ATTTATTAGCTGTCGACATTTCAATTGTTGGTCCAGACAGATTGTCTCAGTAATTTTCGACAGTTCATTGCAAAGTAGTGAATTATACTAAAAATTCGAGCATAACGGATAATCGGATGCATAACATTATGTACATACGTTAACACGTGAATCTGTGGCAGAAACTAGAAAACATAAATATAGCTGATAACTGTCGGCATTGAGGTCCCACTTCAATCGTCGTTGACATTTGAATGTTCGCCTCCTCGTCCGAATCGTTTGAACTTATGAGTCTATGTACTTGAAAAATAATATATTGATTGGAAGAAATTTTATCTATTTAAACTCGATAGTGTCACTGTCACAAAGTTGGAGAAGTGTTTCAAGTAGAAATGAAAGCAAGCTATGCCATGCTATCTATAAGCGAAGTATTAGAAGGAAGCAATTTTGGTCATTTAGCCTATTTATCAAGAGTTATGAGAATCCATTTCATTGGGATGCATTGATTTTAGAACCACATTAGTAAACACGCATAAAATTCCCCACGTCCACAACATCAGCACATTTATACAATTACGAATCATATCGTAATCATACTACTATCCTTCAGTCTCTACTTGAAAGTATCAGAATAACATTGTCTTAGAACAAAATAATATAAAATAAACATACATGACAATAGACTTAAACAATTTTTCAAATAAATATGAAAACAAAACATGAATGTAAAAACCTTCAAAATATCACAAATTACTAGTTCAAAATGGTACACATTTTTTTCCAATAAAAAAAATCATATTACTTCTTGTTATTTTCTCTTTTCCTACCACTCCTATTGTACGGAGTCCGATTTTAAATTGACGGTATTCAGATGTACGTCGAGCAACGTTTCTTTGTCACCACCACTTTTTCATTTTTCAGCTACATTAGTGGTAGTTGAGGAACCTCAGTGTAGCCCTTTCATTGGGAAACGATATCGTACATCCTCCATGTATACGTGCATCTTCGAACAAAACGAACTCGAAGCAAAACTATTAACATAAACAAATTCCAGTGGTCAGATGATGATATAACATGCATTTAATTCGTACGATACGCAATAAAGCATTTGAAACAAGTTTAGCATTGTATTATAACTATCGAGAAACTAAGTGAAACTATTTAAATTATTTGTCGAGAATGACAAATTTTCTCGATAGATGGCTTCCGTCTGAACTTCAAATATACTGTCTATATGCTAACATGAATCAAATGTTTAAAGGAATAATAACTTTCGAAAAGAACCCAATTAATGGAGAAAAAGAGAAATAATTGAACACTATACATCTATAATATATTAAATATCGCATCAAGTGATATTCATTTTTTAGACGATTCTAGCTCTACTACAATTCAATTATTTCAATAATACCTTACTTTTCATTTATCGAAATGTATTTAACATTCAATTATATATTTCACTATTTACGTGCATGTATAATAATTAATATTTATTTTCAGGGACTTGTATTTCTCTCATATTTAGATCAAAATGGCGCAAATTAATTTTTCAAGTTCATGTACACTTTATATATTTTGGGGTTCTATTCAATTATTTTAGGAGTAATTAAATAAATTATTCAAATTCATGTACACTTATATATTTTTAAGATTATTCGTTTAATCTATGATTTAAATTTATTCTCTAGGTTCATAAACAAATTAGATGTAAATGAATCAATCTCTCAAATATTTAAATTATAATTACAAATTGGTTGTTATTTCATTTCAATCATCAAATATTTTACTCCCCTTCATCATGAATCAAAGGCTCTAAAAGACAAGGAGTATGAAAATGAATGGCACATTAAAGTGACGGTAGTTCGAAATGATTTAGTTGAATCTTATTCCAATAATGCTGGAAATTTTGATATTTTGAGAAGAAAAACAACTTGTGAAATTTTTTTTGTTCGTCTCGGTTTCAATGACAATCAACAAGGTCGAATGACAAATAATACCTCAAGTCGAAATAAATCTTCCATAATATATATTCTCGCAGAGACAGTTATATGTTGTAGTTTTAAGAACAATTTTATAGCAATTACAAATGTTTTAGTTAAGTCAGATACTTTTAATCCCACAAAAATTATAGCGTACAAAGAGATTCTCATTGAATAAAAATTTAATTTCCCATAAACAAATTTTTCTAAACAAATTTTTTATATTTACGCATCTTCAAATATCATTTTGACAACATTTATAAAGATTTTTAGAATAACGTGCAAAGCACGTTCACCTAATCCTCAAAAACCAACATATATGACTAATTTATGAAATAAAAAATCAACACAATATCCATTTAACTAAAAATTTAACAACATAAGCACAAACAAAAATTAAAAAACAAAAACTCAATGAATCAATAAAAGCGTACATGTTAGAGACTTAATTTTCATCTTTCTCCTCTCCAATACGAATAATTAAAAAAATAAAAATGCAGAGAAAATAATCAAATTCAAAATATAGCAATGGCTTGATATCACAATCCCAACTGCTACTAATCAGAATTCGATAAACAAAGGTTGAAAATATCAGACATAAATAGAGATTTCAACGATCACTTCGTTTGTTCTAGATGCTATGTCGACCAGACGAGAAAGGAGAGTCGGCCGGAGGAGTGGCTAATGGAGGCCGGAGCTTTCAAGATTCGAGTTATGATTTTTTTGCTTTTGCAAATAGGAGCTTTGAAAATTTGAGTTTTGATTTTCTTGCTTTTGCAAATGGTGAGATGTGGAGGGAGAGTAGGGTTAAAGAAAGGGGATTTTTTAACGTGAGGGTGGGGTGGGTTTGGTGGTTTTGTTTTCTGTTTTCTGTTTTTTTTTTTTTTCTATTTTTTCATTTAGTCAAATCAATTTTAATTAAGGACATTCAAAGTATTAAGATTTTCTAGAAGGACAAAAAAGTTCAAAGGTAACATTTTTACAAAGATTACTAAAATGTGACATTTTTTAAAATGCCAATCCGAAAAGTAACATGCGTACAATTTCCTCATCAATTAATTTGAAAATTGAGTGATTTTACTTGTCAATTTCGATGATGTTTGCCAAATACACAACTTTCACTAATTCAATTACGAACATGCTATTTTCAAAACAATTGATAGAGAGGGGGAGGGATCTCTTGAGAATAAAAAAGATAAATGAAATTTAACAAATCTCACAAGCACATATTTTTTCTTTTGGGGGCCACACATATATTCTTTCCCTTTACTTAGCATCGACTCATCTATCCACCAAACGTTGAGGGAAGGGAAAGCACACCATGCTACAGTCAAATTTTGATACCTTCAATAGTGTATCGAGGGAGGCAAGTTGATCAAAATTAGAGCGGGAAGGGAACGTTTATACGTATTTCGAATTCTTTTCATGGCCCAATCGGTGTTTTTACTGTTAGTGTAAAACAATGTAAGTCGGCTTGATGATCAAACCTGTATTTTTGGTAAGCCAACCCTGCTTACCCAGTCTATTGAAAGGTGAGAACACATTAGTGTCTGCATCTACTATACCAGTAACTAGACTCAAATAGATCTTTCAAATTTTTTTCCACAAAAGATTGAGGGATGTGTATTCATTTAAGACTTTTTGAAGATTTTGATAGACTTTTTTTAAGTAACGACTCCTGTGACTTTCGTGAATTTTTTAGAGATTTGTATGGAATTTGTGGAATTTTTTTTTGCAAACTTTTACAGACTTTCATTTTAAAATTTTTATATACTTTTCTAGAATTTAAAAGGCTTCTGAAAACTTTTATTTGAAATAGAATTTATGTAGATCAATTTCAATATTGTGAAATGATCACATGCGTACGAGGTGGTGATTTTCACAATTCCCCTTTTCTTCCTTTCTCCTCATATAATAAAAAAATATTTTAAAAATAATAAAAATTTAAGACCTTAATTAAATAAATAATAATTA
>CAIGRB010127555.1:9159-22208 GCA_903798255.1 Fraxinus quadrangulata | reverse complement strand
GTAAGGTACACCACACGATATTAAAAATTAAAGGAGGACATTAAAATATTGTCCATTGTATTAGCGGATTCAATTGTATTCATTATTGTGGACTAGTAACAATCTCTTATTATTATGTTGATAACTGATAAGGTAGGTTGTGCACAATTGGACATATTGACGAAGAAAAAGAAGCTAAAATCTTGTTTATTGTATTGTTCATTATGTTCAAAAACACAAAGACTGAGAAAGAAATTAATAACTTGGGGGTGGACTTTGTTCAAAGCACGGCTTTTCTGTTAGGAAATCCATGTGGGATTGGAATAAATGGTAAGAGAACGTGGGAATAATTGAATGGAATTAAGAATATTTTCAGACTATTGCATAGATAATTCAATCCAAATGATTGAGAACTTTGCCACTTGCAGAATTCACATGTAAGGTTGTTGCATTGCAGAAGTTTTGATACCTATATAAACACCATTAATTTTGAATTGCATATACCAATCTCTCTTTACATTCTTCTCCTTTAGCATCTGATAAAGAAAACACAATGGCCACCGATGGCATTTTAGCACTACTACTTATATTAAGTTCTTTCATCGTAAATGCCAGTGCTTTCACCGCGTCTGGATGGATGCAAGCTCACGCAACCTTCTATGGAGGTAGCGATGCTTCGGGAACAATGGGTAAGTGTTGAGCTTCGCTTGTTTTTTAATTATACGGCTTTCGATGCCTTTTTTTGTTATTTCTACTCCTGATCTTGGAAATGAGAACTGAATTCTGACATAAATTTTCTTGGTTTGGCCATAGGGGGTGCTTGCGGATATGGTAACTTGTATTCAACCGGTTACGGGACTAGAACTGCAGCTTTGAGCACTGCATTGTTCAATGATGGAGCAGCCTGTGGACAGTGTTACAAGATTATTTGCGATTTTAAGACCGATCCTCAGTGGTGCAAGAGAGGAATGTCTGTGACTGTTACGGCCACCAACTTCTGCCCTCCAAACTACGCTCTCCCGAGTGACAATGGAGGGTGGTGCAATCCACCCCGTCAGCATTTCGACATGGCTCAACCCGCTTGGGAAAAGATCGGTGTATACCAAGGGGGAATTGTGCCCGTGCTCTATCAAAGGTATTTACACTACCCTAAATTGATTTTGCAAGACCTGAATCTCTGCTGTGACATTGATTTATTTAAATTTAGTCTTCATCGTGCCCTACTTAATATTTTATATATGATGAAGGGTTCCGTGCAAGAAGCATGGTGGAGTAAGATTCACAATAAACGGTAGGGATTACTTTGAGCTTGTGATGATTAGCAATGTGGCAAATGGTGGATCAATCCAATCAGTGCAAATCAAAGGGGCAAGAACGAATTGGATGACAATGTCTAGGAATTGGGGTGCCAATTGGCAATCCAATTCTTATCTCAATGGCCAATCTTTGTCCTTCAGCATCACTACTACTGATGGAATAACCAAAACTTTCCTAAATGTAATCCCATCAAATTGGGGTTTTGGCCAGACATTTTCATCCCCAATTCAGTTCTAAGCTGAAGATCTGTTCTCAAGTTTCGGGTTTTCAGAGGCAGCGGCGTGCTTACTATTTTAACTGAAGCAGCCCGCCGAATGTCTTCGATACAGATACGGAGTTCTTGTTCATGGTTGATGGAGCCTGAAACTGAGGATTTATACTGTATTTAGCAATTTGTTTTCAAATTTACTGAAAAATACATATGCACAATAAGAAGCTGCCTCGAGAAAATTGTATTTCCGTTTTTCTTGGATACTTGTAAGATGAATACTACAATCACCGATACAATTCTTGTTTTCCGTAAGATTTTGTGGATCCTTCCGTTTTAATGTCAAATTTGTATCACGAAATTTGGATGTTGACAATTTTTTATTCTCGAGTTGATTTTCGTATAATTAAATTATTTGCAAACAGTTACTAGAAATTTCTTGAATCTAAAATTAATTCTAATCCATCCAAATTTTAAATAGTTTCATAACGTGTTAAGAGCAATTGATGCTGACATGTGGGATCTAACATAAACATAATACTCAAAATCGTCAAGCATACGATAATATTTCTCATATAAATATTAAATTGATGAATAATTTCTCAAAAATATTTTTAACCATTTACTTAAAATGGCGTCAACTTTAGATTTTAAATCAATCGCATGTATCAGTATAAATTATTTAAAATAATCAATTATAATCCAAGTCTTGATCACTGTTTTACACGTTCCACCCGTTTAAATGCAAGTTCATAATTTTCATTTCTACATACAAATTCTAATATGCCACCACTAAAATTCCAATCCTCTTTATAACTTATTCCTACCGACCTCACATAAACCCATTTATTTGTGATAATTAGAGTTCTAAAACGTGAGCATAGGGACGAGGTGCAGGCGAAACGGCACACCTTGACAGTAAACGCAAAATTAAGCGATTATTGTCGAGTTTATAGCTTAATGCGCTTCGTGCTTTATTTTTATTTTTTTCAATTTTTTTAAAAGTCTAGTATTTGTCTTTGAGTTTCGAGTTTTTCCTTTGAAAATTGTATAATTAACTAATTGTAAGAATTATTAACTAAATATAGTATTTTATAATTTTAGATGTTTAGTATATGTGTTATTTTAATTATTAAATAATTTTTAGAATGATTAAAAATAATATTAAAAATAAGAAAATATTTGTTTACACCTAGACTTGTAAAGTTTGAAATTTGACCTCCGCATTTAGTCATGTTTACGTTTTTAGAACACTGGTGATAACAATCATTGGACAATACAATTCCTAGATTTGTACTAGTAATGCGATTGCTAATTATCGATCATAAATAATATTTTTGACTGTTTAAGATTTAAATAAGGATAGCGAGCAACAAACATGAATAGTCCGTAAACATTTTCCGATTCGCCAGCAATGCCAATGATAAAACGATACTTCATTTCATTCTTTACGAGTTGATCAAAGGTTTCATTAATTTAATATGTGGAGGCAACCTCAATGTCACATCATTTTATGTTGTTTGAAAAGGTTTGTTAAAGCACCGTGAATTACTAGTGGTATGTATATCATTATATAGAATCTTTACATCAAAGAATATGGCAAGAATATTTACATACAAGGCAATATATAAAATACAAACCATTTTCCATAATTAAGAGATTGTCTAGAATCATGAGATTGAGGGGAGGATCTTGTGGATCCTTCCATAATCATAATACCCCCGCAAGCCTAGCATATCAGAATCATGGACGCAAAGGTTGGAACGTGGGAAGATGAAGGAAGGTCGGTCGTGACTTTTGGTGAACACGTTCGCAAGTTGTGAGTGGGGACATATAGGATCTTGAGTTCCCCAGAAGCCACTAATTCTCGCAAAAAAATGATATTCCAAATCAATGTGCTTTGAGCATTTATGAGAGACTGGATTAATGGCGAGAAAAATTGAACTCTGATTATAACAGAGTATGACCAGAGGAGATGAAGTAGACACGTGAAGACCTTGAAGAAGTTACCGTAGCCATTTAAACTTAGAAGCTATGAGTACTAAGCCCTATATTCAGACTCACAGTTGGAGGAGAAACTATCGGCTGCTACTTGGAGCTCCAGGACACTAGAGTGCCACCAAAATATATGACAACCATAAATTGAGCAACGCGTATCAGGGCTACCAGCCCAATCGACATCTAAATAAGCAAGAAGTTCTCTAGAAAAAGATGGAGTGAAAGATAAACAAAATCAAAGAGTCCCCTTGATATAGCGTGGTATCCTTTTTACTGCTAAAAATGAGAGATGGAAAGCTTGTGCATGAATTGACTGACGACACTTACGACGAGAGTAATATCCAGTTGAGGGATTGTGAGATATTGGAGAGCTCCCACAAGTGACCGATAGAGGTATGAATCATTAAAATTGGGACCAGCTGTGGAAAGATGTTGAGCGACCACCATGGGAGTACATACTGGTTTGGATTCAACTAACTGGGCACGTTGTAAGATTTCATAAGCATACTTGGCTTAGCTTAGAAGAAGACCAGTAGATGTGCGATGGGCTTCCAAACCCAAAAAATAATTCAGAGATCCAAGGTCCTTGGTGGAAAATTCGCTAGTCAGCCACCAGTAAAGCCATCAAGGAGTATCAAGTTGCTGCCAGTTACTACAATGTCATCAACATAGAGTAATAAATAAATTAAGTCAACACCCTTGGAGAGAACGAATAAGGATGAGTTAGCTTGAATACAAATGAAGCTAATAACCAATAGAAAGAAGCTGAAGCGATGAAACCAAGCCCGTAGAGCTTGTTTGAGACCATAGAGAGCTCGACGAAATTGACAAACATATGTGGGTTATTTAGAATCAACATAACCAAGCGGTTGATCCATATAAACTTCTTCCCTAAGAACCTATTAAGAAACGCATTCTTAACATCGAGTTACCAGAAAGGTCAATTATGAGAGACAACCAAAGATAAAACAACTCGAACAGTGGAAGCTTTGACAACAGGACTAAAAGTATCAGCGAAGTCGAGATCCAATTGTTGTGTGTAGCTCTTTGTAATCAATCGAGCCTTAAGATGGTCCACAGTGCCATCAAATAGGTATTTGATGCAAAAAACCCATTTAGAGCCCACAACATTTGTGTTGGGTAGTTTAGGTACTAAGTCCCATGTATGATTTTCATGAAGGGCCTGAATTTCGTCATCCATGGCTGCAATCCATCCAAAATATTCGGTAATGGACTTGAAGCCCTTGGTAAGAAGAGATTCAAGCAAGCTAGAGTTAGGAACTGTGCACGTATGAGATCGGTAAACAGGGTTGAAAATGCCAAATTTTGTATCGGATTGGTGCTAAATAGTAGAGGCTGGCCCCGATGATACTTCAACGATGAATGTGCGACTAGTGGAGTCATGAAAAGGACTCGACATTGTGTACAGAATGGGTTCGTCATCTACGACTTGCAAAATAGACATAGGCACAAGACTAGTAGTTGCATTAGTTAAGAATTACAAGGAAGTGGTATGGGATCGGGTTGAGTCAATGATGAGGCCTCTGGGACAGTAGTGAGTTCAAGAAATGCACTAACATGAGAGGTAGGCATGGACTAAGGGCAAGGAGTTCCCTTAAAAGTGTAATTGAGTTCATAAAAAATGGCATGCCTGGAGATAAAAACGTGATTAATGGAATGATCAAGACAACGATAACCATTATGGGACGTACTATAGCCAGGAAAAACACGAGGACAATTCAAGAAGCTAACTTGTGAGAGGCATAATCACGTAAGTATGGAAATACAAGGTAGCTAAAAGGATGAAAGGTAGAATAAATAGGAGGCTTAACATACAACAACTCAAAAGGAGACAGGTCGACTTGATGAAAGTGGCCTAGCTAAATGCGTCAAACCAAAATTTAAGAGGGACATGTGAGTGAAAGATCATCGCTAAACCAGTTTTCGTTATATGACGATGTTTGCGCTCGACACGATCGTTTTGGGCCGGTGTATAAGGACAAGACATTTGATGATGGATGCCACAGTTCATGAAGTGATCCCAAAAAAGACGATTTGAAAATTATGTGCCTCCATCACATTAAAATGCATTGATTTTAACGAAAATTTGATTTTTCACAAATTTCCAACATTGAAGAAAAATGAGGTAAAATTCTAATTTTAATTTCAAATGATAAAACCACGTGAATCGTGAATGATCAACAATAAAAATGGCATAATATTTGTAATCCATATTGGAGGAAATGGGGAAAGGACCCATAAATCACAATGAATAAGATCCAAAATATTAGGTGCTCGCTTTTCATTTTGTTGGAATGGAAGTCTAGAACTTTCCGCAAGTTGGCAACTAGAGTAAATAGTGGGAGTATGAAGCAAAGATGTCACACATAATTGGCGATTTTATTTAAAAGAGAAATAATAGAGTGAGTTTACTGATGGATATTAGACTGATATTAGATTTATGGTTAAGCTAGGCACAACCAATATATCCTTTAAAGTAAAAGAAGAGTTGGGAGAGGTTGTACAGATATGAGAGATGGGAAGAGAGGCACCATTATCGAGAATAACACGATCCTCACTAGTGTACTTGTCTGACTTGTGCAATTGGGAGACATCATTAGTCATGTGTGTAGTAGTCCCAGTGTCTGTATACCAATCAGACTCCTGATTGTCATTGAGCGAGCATGAGGTAAAAGCCTCCACAAGATTAGTGGTATTGGAGGACTAAGGGTAGCGGTCACAATAGAAGGTGGAGTAATGTCCTTCCTTACAATCGATTTGACAACGAATAGGGGGGTTGCGTTGATAATGACCACCACTGTTGCCACCACATCTACGAAAAGGACGACCACCTCCACTGCCAAATCTATTTCCATGAGAGCCAATGAAGACAACATAAGTATATCCCGTGGAAGGTATCTCCAACTTTTTAACAAAATGTTCATAACTCTTCACCCTGGGAACAATATTAGTAAAAGATGGGAGAGGTGAGATTGATAATTGTGTGGTAGAAAAGGTGGAGAAAACAGAGCCAAGTCCTCGCAAATACCAGTGTATTTTGCTTAGATCATCTACATGTTGGCCTATGGCAACGAGTTGGTCACAAATAGATTTGAATTCGCAAGAATATTTAACTACATCTGGTTATCTTTCTTCATGTGATGCAATTCATCATTTAGACGCAACTCAAAGGATTTGGAACAATGATTGAAGGTGGACTCCAAAGTGGACCATACTTCATGTGAGGTGTGCAATCCGACGACGATGAACAGAGCTTCTTCCGTGAATGAAGTGAGGAGAATGCTGAGGACAAGTTGATCAATTTGCTGCAAGTCAACAAATTTGGGATTTTTTGTGACAGTCTCACCAAAATCGGTAGTGGCATGGGGAGATTTGAGGGAGCCATCGACATAGCTGAGAAGGTTTTGGCACTGCAACAATAGCAATGCTTGATTGAGCTAAATGAGGTAGTTCGAGGAGGACAGTTTGACTATTAGGAGATGAACCATAGTGTTTAAAAACATAGAAAGAGACGAGGTGACGGAGGCTATTTGGATCGATGGATGTAAATCCTATAGAAGCTCTGATACCATGAAAAAGTTTGTTCAACCACCTTGAATTACTAGTGGTCTGTATATCATTATATAGAATCTTTATATCAAAGAATATTGCATGAATATTTACATACAAGGCAACATATAAAATATAAACTATTTTCTGTAATTAAGAGATTGTCTAGAATCATGAAATTGAAGGGAGGATCTTGTGGATCCTTCCATAATCGTAATATTGTTCATCATTTCTTGCTTCTCTTGTGCTTCTTGCAATGCCACTTTTAACGACTCCTTTGCCTACAAAATTACACTATTTCAGTTTAAATTAACTAGAATATTGTCATCGAAAATATTTGTTATTGGTAACAAGCTATCGTGAAAACAAGTATTATAAAAGGTATTAACTACTTTATGAAATACGATGACTATTTAAAATGACGTGTTAGTGTCTTCTCAAATTTTGACTCCTTGAAACATATATATCTTTTTAATAAAATTTTCACAAAGGAAGATGGAAAGAAATAAAATAAAAGAAGGAGAACTAATTACCAACTGTTTATAGAAAATAGTATAAAATTTAAGGAAAATGCTATGGGTACATAATTGTACCTAGAGGGGTGTCCATTATGTACTCATAGTACAATCCAAAATTTAATCATGATAATATAAAATTCATTGACCTAAATTAAAATTGAAGCACGAGTTCAATCATCCCCAATTAATATAATAAATATACAATATTTTAATTACTTTAAATGTTATTAATCTTTATTTATTATCACACTTGTATTCTTAATTTTTTCTTCGTCGCATTCTTATTTTTAAACAATTCATTAATTAGAAAATTTTGTCCTTAATTGTGATTTTCGTCCAAAAATATTATTAAAATACTTTAAAATGAGGGTCAAATATTTAATTACATTTTTGTAGTAATATTTGTTTTGCTTATTTAAAAATACAATGGACTAATGAATATTTTTACTTTATTTTGAAGAAGATTTTGGAAAGAAAGTATAACTAGGAATTATGTCACATCTCTCATAAGATAATCGAAAAGCTTGTATCAGAAGGAATTCTTGATCCCCATGATTTTGCAGACTTAAGTGTTTGTGTTAATTACATTAAGGGGAAACGAACAAACATAATGAGACTAGGTGCCAATATGAATTCGAATGTTTTAGAATTAATACATACAGATATTTGTAGGTCATTTCCTTTAACTTTTTAAAATGGTCAACAGTCATTTATTTTGTTCATAAACGACTTTTGTCACTATGGCTATTTGTATTTCATTCATGAGAAATCTCAATAACCGGACATGCTCGAGACTTACAAGGTTGAGGTTGAAAATCAATTCAGCAGAATAATAAAACACGTCAAATCTGATAGTGGTGATAAATACTATGGCAGATATGACGAATTTAGAGAACAACATCCATGGCCTTTTGCTAAATTCCTAGAGGAATATGGAATTGTCTCACGGTATACCATGGCTGCTTCTCATAGCATTAATGATGTTGATGAGAGATGAAACAGAACACTTAAAGACATGGTAAGGAGTATGATTAAGCATTCCCTTATCAGAATCTCTTTAGAAAGAAGTACTAGAGATTACAGCTTACATCTTCAATAGAGTTCCAAGTATAGCAACTATTAGAATCCTTTATGAGCTTTGGACTGGCAAGAAGCCTAGTTTGAAGTGCTTTCACAAATTTCATAGGAACTAGACTTCAGATCTGCCGTTGATATTTTATAGAATATTTTGATAGGTCAATGGGTTACAAATTTTATGATCCCACTAATAGGTCATTTTCCAAAACAGGAAATGCACGATTCTTTGAGGATGTAGAGTTTCTAGGGAGAGATAAAGTTAGGAACTTTGTCTTTGAAGTAGAATATGTAACTATTTCTTCTATTGCGATTGATAATAATTAGTACTAAGGACAAATTCATGTTCCTGGTCTTGTTCAAGAAGTAATTCGGGATCAAGATAATATCACAGAACTCTCTATATACAATCAAGAGATTGCCTAAAAGAATAAACTCAAGAACCTCAAGAACAAATATCATTAAGTAGATCCACTAGAAAAAGGAGAAAACCAATTTTAGATGACTTTATAACTTCTTTCCAAGAAAATGAAGATGTCATTGGATCGATGGAAAAATATTCAATCAACTTTCATCAAGCCATGCAAAGGAACAATTCTCAAAAGTGGATTGATGCCATGAATGAGAAGAAAAAGTTCATGAAAGATAATGACATTTGAGAACTTATCCCATTACCTTCCAATACGAAGACCATTGGTTGTAAGTGGATATTTAAAACCAAGAGAGATTCGACATATAATGCGGAGGCTTGTCTTATTGCAAAGAACTTTACTCAAAAGGAAGGCATTAACTTCAAAGAGACTTTCTCTTCGATTTTTACATAAGACTCTTTTAAGACTATTATGACACTTGTGGTGGAATATTTTGATTTTGAGTTACATTGGATGGATGTAATGATGATGTTTCTTAATGTCACTGTTTCTTAATGGTGACATTGATGAGACGATTTATATGGTGCAATCGAAAAACTTTGTGTCAGGAGACCAATAAAAATGGTTTGTCATTAAAGAAATCCATTTATGGGGTTGAGTAGGCTTCTCTTCAAGGTATCACAAATTTCATCAAGTAATTATTGTGTATATCACAAGTTTAGTGGGACTAAGTGTATTTTCCTTGTATTTTATGTTGATGACACACTACTTGCCTACAATGATATAGGCTTATTGCACGAAACTATAAGATTTTTATCATAGAATTTTGAGATAAAAGATCATGTGATGCCTCTTTTGTATTATGGATACAGATACATCGGTATCGATCTCGATATATTTTTGAATTATCACAAAAGAGTTATATTAAAAAGGTATTTAAGAGATTTGGGATACAGGATTGTAAACCAAGTGATACCTCTGTTGTTAAGGAAGACAAGTTTAATTTCAATCAATATCCTAAGAATGACCCCAAAAGAGAAGGAAATGCGGAGAATTCCCTATGTGTGAACAGTTGTGAGTTTAATGTATGTTCATGTTTGCACATGTTCAAATATAGCATTCATTGTTGGAATGCAAGATAGATGTTTAAATAACTATGAGATGGATTACTAGAATGCAGCAAAGTGGGTTATGCAAAATCTACGAAGAACAAATGATTACATGATCACATACAGGAAATCAGACCAATTGAAGATCATTGGTATTCTGATTCCAATTTTGCTAGATGCTAAGATTGTCGGAGATCGACATCAGGCTATGTCTACATGCTAGCTGGAAGAGCTATATCCGAAAAAAGTGCCAAGCAGACACTTGTAACTTTTTCAAAAATGATAGTAATGTTTATAGCATGTTATGAAACATCTAATCAAAGAAAATGGCTACGAAATTTTGTCATTGGACTGCCCATTTTGAATAGAATTAAAAGACCACTTAAACTATTTTGTGACAATAAATCAGCATATTGTGTTCAAACAACACGAGTTCGACAAAGTCTAAATTTATAGACATCAAGTTCATAGTTGTTAATGAGGGAGTTCGGAGTGCTCATGTTACTATAGAACATATTAGGACAAATTATATGATAGCAAATCCGTTCACCAAAGTGCTACCACATAAGGTTTTTCATGAGCACATTGCTCACATAGGTGTTACACCTTTAGATGATACGTTGGTATAGTGAGAGTTTGTATTTAGATATTGTCTATTTTAGACACATAATTTTATTTATACATATTCAATTTATTTGAGAAATAAAGTATTCAGTGAAATGTTCAGTTATTTTCACTCTAATTAAAGTTTTTGTTTGATCTCATTAAAGAATAAGGTAAAATCAGTTGGAAATAGACATATTTGGATCACATTGCATGTAATTCCATGCTACACATCCATACTTGATCTATGTCATTTGACTATGGTGATATACATGACCATTGATAGGTTTAGTTATGATACTTGTAATAAAGACTACTTTGATCCTATATTGACATAATCAATGGACGAGATTATTCGAAAATACTTTTGGTTATAATAGTAAAAGTTTTGAGCTATTAAGATTATATACATTTATAAGGTAACATATGTGATCCAAATTGGATATTACTGGATTTAATTTGTCATGTTGACGTACATATATAATTAATTGTGTATTGAAGATTATTATAATGTTAAGCTCATCAAAGGTGATCTAATAAAGAATTAAAATTATTGGGCTTTGGGTTGTATTTCATAATGGGTCGAAATACATATATATATATAGGATTATGGTATCCAATCCATACGCGATTTCTCATTCTTTGTACCATCTCATCAACATAAAAATAATAAAGGAACGTGTATCAAAGAAGAAGATCAAGAACCCGTAAATCTTCTAATCAAGAATATGCAATTCAAGATCCAGTAATCAAGATCTAGTAATCAAACTCATTCCTAATAGATCAAGGTATGTTCAGTACTTTAAAATTCGCTTGATGATTTGACGGAGAGGATCTTGACATCAACATAGGCGTGTGATTGATTTCCATTTTGTCCTTATTATAATGGAAAATATGACTGTTACAATTCAAAAAAGAAACTCCAACAATCATATTCTCATTGCAATGAGGAAAAAAATGGGGATCAAATGGAGAAAAATGGTTTTTATGTTCTTGAGATTCAAAAGTTTTAAAGTCTCATGACATGTCGTCTGCCAAATTTATTATGATTATTTGACAATAATTTGTACACATATTAAATAAGATCAAAAAATACGCTAAATAGTACTAGCTAATTTAGTATGTACGTTCTTCTTACCGAATAAATGAAATTAATAATAATTACTAGTTTGAGTTCTATTTCTCACAAATTTGGAGTCGATTATAAACTCATTTTGAATATGAGGGTTTATAATAGAAATAAGGGAAAATTGTAGCAGATGTCTCAGGCCTTTTATTTTGCTATAAATTACACTTTAAACTTTCATTTTTGTGGCTACAGTCCCAAACCTTTCACTTTAATGATAATCAGAGTCCAAATGACAGATTTCGTCCACAATGCCATTTGTAAACACTGGAAATGAAATTTTGACTCAAATTGGCAAGGTAAATGAACGGCAAGATGTTATATTTATAATTTCTATAATAATTAATTAAAATAATTAAATTTTAAAAAATAAACATGAACTGTTCATGACCCCACCCCCATCCCATCCCAAAACCTAAAATCAGAAAACCAGTCATACCCGAAAGTTGGGACTTCACCATGATTCTAGGAATCACACAATCTCCTACAGGTGAGCTGCAATACTGTAACAAAATACCATTTCTCTACATAATAACATAGTTTCGACCGAAGAGTTGGGAGAGTTCTTCAATCGAGCGGTTGTACTTCGCCATATAAAGCTGCAACATATCAGTAATCCATTCTTCTTCTCTTCCACCTTTAATTTCATTAGCAGATGACATCAAGCATTTTGACCATGAAACTGTTCTTTTGTATTCTCCCAATCATAGCCTCTTCTCTAGTTTGCTCTGGTTGCTTGCGATTTGCTTAAACCCGTATAAGTTCTTCATGGGTAATGCATAAAATGATTCAATTCTTCAATTTTAATTTTTGTTCTATGAGCATCGGTGTATTGTAAGTGTTATGCCCTAAATCCAATCGATTTAGGTTATAAACACTTAAATATGTTTAATGCATTTTTCTGACAAGATCTATTATTTACTTAATTTACTTTTCTAATGAATTATATTAAATAATAGAATCCGTAGATTTAAGTCTTTGTAATTTGTTAATCACAAGGAGTTGTGATTGTGAGATACAAATTGCAATATGACTGAATCTTAAATTATCCATGGTCATAAGTAATAACGAGATACGGATATCGTTATTACGGATAGACCATCACGTGTGGCATTTCTTACTTGAGAAGTAAGTAGCTGATCTCACAAGCTAAAGTGTAGTGACACTTGAATGAAC
>CAIGRB010127544.1:32676-48716 GCA_903798255.1 Fraxinus quadrangulata | reverse complement strand
AAATTGATGAATGATCTCCAGCTGACTCACATATTTTCCAGATCATCAAACCCTTCTCCTTCACAACTCCTTCCAATTTTTAATCAATAGCATCTTTCTCATTCATGATTCCTCAGCATCCTCATTTTTCTCTCTTTTCTACCTCCTATAACTTTTAACAGAGGAATGTGCAATCTAGTAATTTACCATTGCATTGAATTATAGTATTATATTAAGCCCCTATTTAGCAACCATTATTTGAACTCTTTTTTTTTTTTACATACTGATTTCACACATTCAGACAATAAAATATTCTGCACGCAAACCCAAAACTTTTCCCTATTTTTTAACCACCAATTCTCCTAAAAATCACTATTCAAAATATTTTTTTCCCAAATAATGGTCAGGGGCTAAATCAAATGAAAAAAGTAGTCAGGCCAAACTCATGTAAATCGAGAAATGTCATCACATTTTACGTCCACAAGATCCCACAACCCACTGCCCTATTAATGTTACTAGTATCCAAAATTTATACTGGATTCATTACTAATAAGCAATCAAAACTCTAGCCACTTGGTGATGCTGCTCTATACATCAATAAAAATATAATCCCATCCCAAATCACCTGTATATGCACCATCAAAAAGCTCACTGCTCATGCAGGCTGGAGAACTAACTCTTCACTTTACTAAAGCACAAGATGCTTTTCGTATTCTATTTAATTGAACAGAGTGAGTATCCTCCATAAGTTGGTACTGAATTGAGCCTATGTAGTCATCAAATATTTGCTTCTACTATCACCGACTATAAGCTCAGAATTTCACTATTTCTTTCTGTTGTTTGCAACACCTAAGGACAATGATGATCTTTAACGTTTTCTAATTACATTCTGAAAGCTTGCAAGACAGTCATATACAACTTCACATAACTGGCATTAAAACATAATACTTCACTTAGTTGTACCTTGGCTTCATATTTATGTAATTAGCATAAAGCAAAAAATATTCCTTCAAGGCGTCCTTTCTCAAGTTGTTATCCTAAAGTTAATCTAGGAGGCATACTGAATCAGCACCTAGATGTTTCGTTACCACTTTGTTACACCTCAAATCCTTTTAATAGGATCTCGATGGAGTAATACAAACTTATAACCAAAAATCTTTAATAGATAAAAGGACTACAATCCCCAACAAAAAATGTGATAACAGTAATAAATCCTAGCAATTAAATTTAAATACAAGTTCCCGCAAAGGTAACTTGCAAGAAGGTTTCTAATGTTTAATAACTAATTCCTATATTGCACACCAGTAATCTTTTTCATATTAAGGTACTATTAACAAAACTGACTTTAAAAGCTTTGTCTAAAAACAATGAACAAACATCTACTCTTAAAAGAATAACAAGCTAAGAATTTTCATATTTCACGGTCTTAAACATAAAAGGATCTCAAACATATTCTTGTCGACTTCACCAAAACAGAAATACAGTGATCTCATATCATTTAAGAAGACATTTTAAATCACTGTGTATTTGTGAAACAGAGGAGAAATTAGACCAGTCCTAGGTTAAATAGCTACTTCTATGCCACATTCTTCTTTGTGAATAAATTTGCAGGAAAAATAAAAATTTAAATTGCAAGGATGAAGAATGAGAACATTGGTGATAAATTCATGGCCAGGATAACGTTTCGGTACAACTAATTGGGGTCCAAACCAACCAACATTGAAGAACCAACAAATTAGTTGTGGTTAGGGGTGAAATGATACTCAAACCTAGAAAAGGTTGGCTCTTCCTGAAATACGTTCAGGCAAGTCAATTGATGGGACATCTAGTAGTAATGCCTGTTTGGTGCAGATATTGTGAAGCAATAGCTAACATAAGCAAACGGGACATCTAGGTGTAACCTCAAAATAATTGAGAGTTAGACGAAGCAACCTGCTATCTATTGATAGGTGAGAACAGACAGCTAGATCTATATTTTTGTGCTTATCGATCATGACAAGTGTAATACAATCACAGGTCAATGGTTATACTTGAAATCTAGTATTAGTTTTGTCGACGTCGAAAATTGTATAACCAAAATTCAAGCCAACTTTAAGTGTAAATATCGATTTTTGTTGATAATTACTTACAAAACTACATGTTCTTTTATCAAATGAGATATTTAACATATGAAATTGTTGGGCTCCCCTTTGCTTTTGCCCACTTTTATAGGAAAAGATGGGCGTGTATCTTTCGCATTCCCATTTTGTCAGCAACTGTGCTGAGCTAGGAACCTGTGCCCATGGCTTAAGAACTGATTGGTTGTTTGTCAAATCAACATACAGTGCCTAACTGAGAAAGTACGCCAATGACATATTCCTATTGGTTGCTGAAGTCGGCTCCATCAGGCAATTATGAAGCCGACCTTAAATGAGGTCCTCGATAATTAATGAATTGATTAGGGAACGAAACTATAACATATGATTGGTGAAATTGATGAGCGCTAACATAATTTCCCCTTAATGTCATTAATTGATTGAATGTTTTAATAATGTGTAAGGAATCTACGATCATTGTGTCCCATTCAAACCGCATCGATCATAAGTACGAGCTGTATCATGAGCCAAGTGCATATAACAAACGGTCTTAATTAGGTTGCAAGTCGGACGTCAACAACGTAGGGATAATTTCTCAAGTCGTTTCTATTCATTTACGCATAAGTGAAAAATTCTTCTAGCGCTCAAAGTATCCGCTACTGCACATAATAAATTTGATATATTCACATTCTACAAGCAGCAACCAAAAACCTTATGTGAAAGGGAAAAGAACTCGATACATTTTAAAAGAAATTATATGGTATAAACAGTATTGTCTTACCGAATTTTTCCCCAGGCGAAGATTCGGATTTTTTGCAAGGAATATCTGCACAAATATCAGATAAAAGCTCCAGTTAAACAACACATACATCACAAATAGCCAAAACAGGACAGGGACACTATATATACCTTTGTGTAACTTGAAACAGACTAATGAACAACTGCGAGTGGCAAAATAAAGTCAAACGCAAATTAATCATCGATTAAATAGTCAGTTTCAAAATTAAAAATTCAACGCAAATAAAAAAAAAATTACAGACAGAAAGAACAGCTTACTAGGGTATGAGGCAAGTAGGACATTTATATTTCGATTGTGCTTCGTCGCAAACTTCACAATTTTTTATTGCCATATTTGCGGGCGTTGTTTATTTTGTGGCAGTTTTTTTTTCCTCCTTATTTTGTTTCAAATTTTGCGAAAATTCTGGTTTGCAACTCCCGGTGAAGGCAGGCTTTTATAAATTGGAAAGCTGAGAACTGTTACGTAGCAAAATGGGCTGGTCCGACTCGTTAAAGCATATGTCGGTCCGGGCCGAGAGATTGGGCTTCCTATCTTTGACTTGTCCAACTTATTGATCACTTAGAGCATTTAAAAAAAAAATAAATAAATAAATAAATAAATAAATATTCATAGCATTTTATGTATTATAGAAAGTATCTTTAAGTTTAAAGAGTCGAAATTTTTATTCTCTCCGATAATGTTCTTTGTTTTGACTCTTTATTTTACTTTTCTCAAAAAATCATGTTGATTTCTTCTCATATCTTAATTTAACATTATTTTTTATATGTTAATTGTCGATCAATTTAAATGTGGTTTAATATTTCAAGCAGCGTATTGAAATATATGATTTATTAAATGCAATCGTTGTACATTTTAAATAAAGAGTCGATTTAACTCTCTAACTTTTGAGAGCCAAATATACTTTCTATTTTAAAAAGTTAAAATAGATAGTCGTTTAGTAAGTATCACGTAAAACTACTTTTGGAATAGGTATACTAAACTTTTAATTTACAAAATATAAAGACGAAAACATTCATGGTAACTCACATATTACTTCTGAGATTAAAAAAAATTATATATTTAGCAATACTATCAAACTCTATGCAAATGATCAGTCGTTACTCTCTATTGATTTCTCGTAGAGTGATTTCTCTAAAAAATTATACCAAAAAAACTAAGTTTGTGAAATTAACTATGATAGAAAAAGGTGAAATAGAATTAAAAATGGAGCATATAGCCTCCCGTTATTTTTATAAGTAGTTGATGAGTAGATAATTGTGAATCTTATTAAATATGTGATTAAAATTAATATATTATTGAAATGATGAAGAAATTTGTATTGAAGAAAAATTGAACTTTTTACTCACTACAATTATGAGCTTTTTGTTCTTTAAATATCAACTAAGGAATCTAATCTAACTAACTAATCATTCACATTGATTTACAGCAATACACGTGTACATATCCAACTGAATCCTTGGCGGGAAGTTCAGATGCTAGCTGGAGCTGGAGCTGGTGCAAGCTGGAGCTGGGCTCTGGGCTTCTGGAGCTGGGCTGGACCTCTAGCTGGAGCTGGGCTGGATATTCTATTACTCCCCCTCAAGATGGACAATGGGGATTGATAACAGCCATCTTGGATAGAAGAGGAAATAGTGAAGCTGCAGGAAGAGGCTTGGTGAATATGTCAGCAAGTTGATGTTGTGATCTGACCGGGAGGAGCTTGACAAGTCCATCATTGATCTTGTCGCGAATAAAATGACAATCTATCTCAATATGTTTGGTTCGCTCATGAAATATTGGATTCTTGGCAATGTGTATAGCTGCTTGGTTGTCACAAAAAATGAGTGCTGGAGTGGTAACTGCTACTTGAAAGTCCTGCATTAGCTGATGAATCCAGATAAGTTCACTGGTGGTGGATGCTAAAGCCCGGTATTCAGCTTCTGCTGAGGATCTGGAAATGGTGCTTTGTTTCTTTGCCTTCCAAGAGACCATGGAATCACCTAGAAATACACAAAATCCTGTTACTGATTTCCGTGTATCCAAGCAGGCACCCCAATCAGCATCGGTAAAGGCACGAATTTGGAATGAAGAAAATGCTGAAAACAGAATGCCCTGTCCTGGAGCAGCTTTGAGGTATTGCAAGAGCTGGTAAACAGCAGTTAGATGTGGTTGTCGAGGTTGAGCAACAAATTGGCTCAACTTATGGACTGCAAAGGTGATATCCGGTCTGGAGATGGTCAGATATAGGAGGCGCCCAATGAGCCTCCTATATTGTGAAGCATCTTCAAGTGGTTCTCCTTCTGATGCACACAATTTAGACTTGGGATCCATAGGTATGAGAGCTGGTTTGCATCCAAGAAATCCTGTATCCTCTAGCAATTGAAGTGTATACTGCCGCTGTGAAAGGAAGATACCCTTTTGTGAAGAGGCAATCTCCAAACCAAGGAAATACTTCAAACGTCCAAGGTCTTTCAGCTTAAATAAGCTGTGTAACAGAAGTTTTAGGGAATTAATAGTCTTCATGTCTGATCCCGTGATGATGATATCATCAACATAAACCAAGAGAGCTACAAATGTATCCTTAGAACCCCTTGTAAACAGAGAATAGTCAGATTTAGACTGACTAAAACCATGTGTAATGAGAGCAGTCGAAAATTTTGAAAACCATTGTCTCGAGGCTTGCTTTAGGCCATAAATTGATTTATGTAACTTGCATACCAGCTTCCCCCCTTGTGTTTCTGCACTTGTATTAACATGTTTATATCCCAAAGGTAAATCCATGTAAAGTTCTTCAAAAAGGTCACCATTTAGGAATGCATTATTTACATCAAGTTGAACAATCTGCCACTTATTTATGGCTGCAATAGCAAGGAACATTTTCACAGTGACTAGCTTGGCGACTGGAGAGAATGTTTCAATGAAGTCTAGGCCCTCTTGTTGAGTGTAACCCTTTGCCACTAGACGGGCCTTGTATCTTTCAACACTGCCATCTGATTTATATTTAACCTTATACACCCATTTGCAACCTATGGAATGTTTATCTTTAGGTAGGTGAACCACAGACCAAGTGTTATTTAATTCCATTGCTTCTATTTCAGTTTCCATGGCCTTTCTCCAATGATCAAATCTGACTGCTTGATGATAGAATTGGGGCTCATGACTAGAAGAAATGTTGCAAAGGTAGGTACGATGTGCTGGTGAAAAGTTGCTATAGGATAAGTACTTACTGATGGGATAAGGAGTGTGAGAATTAAGAGGAATGGAAGCATTTGTTAATAAGTTGCAGTGATATTCCTGGAGATATGAAGGTGTTTTATGTGTTCTATGTGATTTTCTAGGGGCTGGATTTGAGGGACTGTCTTCTGGGATGGAATCTCTGACTGGAATAATAGTAGATTCTGGGACAATAGAATGGTATTGGGATTGAATATGGTCACTATTATGAACAACATCAAGGATAGGTTTTGGTAAAACAAAATCAGGAAAAGGATCAATGAGTTCAATATTTTGTGAGATAGTGTGAAAAGGGAAGATGTGTTCATGAAATTTTACATCTCTTGAAACAAAGAAGGATTTTGAAACAATGTCATAGAGTTTATAACCTTTGATGCCAGGTGGATATCCAACAAAGACACATGCCCTAGCTCTTGGGTGAAATTTTAGACGGTGAGAGGACAAGGTAGAAGCAAAGCATAGGCTGCCAAAGACTCTAAGGTACTGATATTGAAATTGGGATTGATAGAGAAGGCTGTAAGGAGTTTTGTTTTTCAGAATAGGTGAGGGTGTTCGATTGATTATAAAGGTAGCTGTGAGGATGCAATCACCCCAGAACTGGATAGGTACACGAGACTGGAAGTATAAGGCTCTTGCTACATTGAGCAAATGCTGGTGTTTTCGTTCCACAACTGAGTTCTGCTCAGGCCTTTCAACACATGAGTACTGGTGTAAGACTCCCTTTGAAGCAAAGAATTCATTAAACTGTAGTTCTGGAGCATGATCTGATCTGAACTTCTTAATCACTGTGTGATGCTGAGTCTCAATCATGGCAAAGAACTTTGGTATAATGAATTTTACATCTGATTTGTGCTTCATAAGATACACCCATGTAAAACGAGTACAATCATCAACCAATGTCAAAAAGAATTTTTGATCAGAATGTGTTGGAACATGGTAAGGTCCCCAAGTGTCACAATGTATCAAATCAAAAGGGTTTGCAGAGAAGTTGTTGTTAGATACAAAAGACAATCTTCTTTGTTTAGCCAAAGGACATATATCACATGGAGTTGCAATGAATTCTCTGTGATTATTACAAGTAATGTTCAATTGTTCTTTCATCATATCTAACTTCTGAGAAGATAAGTGGCCAAGTCTATGATGCCATGTCTGAGAGGTCACATTATTTATAACAGGACTGACTAAATTGAAACTATTACATCCGTTTAAAACAGAATTAGGTGATGTAGTATCCAATATGTAGAGACCTTCCAGTTTACTACCCTTGCCAATCATCCTCATGCTGTGTTGATCCTGAATATTACAGCAATCAGTAAGAAAGGTGACTGTGATGGATATATTCCTAGTCAATGAACTGATAGAAAGCAGGTTGAATTTAAATTGAGGAACGTATAACACTTCCTCAAGCACCAGATCCGAATTGATCTTCACAGTTCCTTTGAAGTTCACAGAAATTCTTTCATGATTTGGCAATGTAATGTAAGCATTCTTGATTGGCTTTAATGTATGGAATGCTGATTTATTGAAACAAATGTGGCTTGTGGCCCCAGAGTCCAACACCCAATATGTACAAGAATTTACCATTGGATTGAGAAGTACAGAGAAACAAGTACCTGAGATGTGGCCAGATTCATTGTTACCTATCTCAGTGCTAATCTTTGCATTTGTGAGATGATTGTTCAGCATATTCATCAGTTGTTGGTATTGAGTATGATTCAGTGTCTGCATAAATCCGTCAACATTATCTCCAGTTGAATCTTGATGTTCTGAAACTGAGCTTGAAATCTGATTAACTGCACTCTGTGAATTGGAGCCAGAACCAGCAACAGATTTCTGTTTGTATTTATATCCTGGTGGATATCCATGAAGTTTGTAACATTTATCAACTCCATGTCCCATGGCTCCACAGTAAGTGCAAATAGGTCTCTCCTTCTTCTGAAATTTATTGTAAGGCTGGCCTGTAGACTTCTTGCCCTCATTCTTGACATAGAATGCCAAGCCATCAGTATTACTATGTGTTCCTGTGTTAATGGATCTCTGGTGTTCCTCTTGGGATATGAGAGCAAATACTTTGCTTATTGATGGAATGGGATCCATCATCAATATCTGGCCTCTTACTGGAGCATAGGAATCATTCAAACCCATTAAAAATGACATTACATACTCCATATGGTAATGATCCACCAACCTTCTGTTGCCCTCACATTCACATTTTCCACAAGAGCATACAGGTCTATAGTTGCTCAATTCTTCCCAAATTGTTTTCAATTTTGTGAAATAGACTCCTACAGAGGACTGCCCTTGACTGAGGTTCATCAAATCTCTCCTCAATTGGAAGATACGAGGACCATTCCTCTGCTGATATCTCTCTTTGAGATCATTCCAAATCTCATACGCTGATTCTGCATATATGATACTTGCTGATATGTCCTTGGATACCGAATTCAGAATCCATGAAATCACCATGTTATTGTTTCGAATCCAAACCTTCAGCAGTTCAGAATTGTTGTCCGGTTTAGCTATGGATCCATCAACAAATCCTAGCTTGTTTTTCACTGATAGGGCAATTATCATAGCACGATTCCATGATGCGTAATTGTCTCCTAGCAGTGGCTGTGAGACTAGGATCAACCCAGGGCTATCAGAATGATGTAGGAAGTAAGGGCTTGATCCATCATCAAAGCCAGAAAAGTTCGATGATGTTTGAACAGCCTGAAATCCAACTTCTGCCATAGGAATTGCAGACGGAAACTGATCAAATCGAAGAGATCAGAATGAAAACAATTGAATAGATCAATTGAAGAATTCAACAGAGATGTCGCCGAGAAGCTTCAATGCTCTGATACCATATTGAAATGATGAAGAAATTTGTATTGAAGAAAAATTGAACTTTTACACACTACAATTATGAGCTTTTTGTTCTTTAAATATCAACTAAGGAATCTAATCTAACTAACTAATCATTCACATTGATTTACAGCAATACACGTGTACATATCCAACTGAATCCTTGGCGGGAAGTTCAGATGCTAGCTGGAGCTGGAGCTGGGCTCTGGGCTTCTGGAGCTGGGCTGGACCTCTAGCTGGAGCTGGGCTGGATATTCTATTATATATGATTTTAAATAGTGGAATTTAAAGAAAATAAAATGAATTCCAAATAGAGACTTAATTATTCAACTAAAAATAATAATTTAACAGAAAATCAGCCCAAGTCAATAAAATTGTACCCAATAACGCAAAATTTCCCTTCATTTTACAAATGATGGAAGGGAAAATCACATTATGAGATTTTCTATCTACATTTAGAACCATTTTCTTAACAAATGATGAATGCATAATCAATTGAAAGATGAAACTTTTAAAGTTGGATGAATAAGTGAAAACCTAATGAAAGACAATTCCAAACAAGCCTAATTTACTATGTTTAAGTGAAAATGACATCTTTAACATTAAGCCCCTATTTGACGACTATTATTTTTTTTAAAATAAAGTAATTTTTAAGAGAATGTATAGTTAAGAAGTAAGGAAAAAATTTGAGTTTACGTTCAGAATATTTTATTATGTGAATGTGCAGTTAAAAATGAGTATACAAGAAAAATAGTTTTTAAAACATTATTATCACTAAAAGACGGAAATACCCTTCTTAAAGTTGATAAATTATTAAACTAAGTTAGATTAAAAAGACATAATACCCTTTCAATTATAAAACAAAAAAAAAGACTTTCCAATTAAAATTTCAAAATAAAGTCTCTTTCTTCCTTTTCTTCAACACAAGTGACGGCCCTTTCATTTTCCATTTTCTTCAGCACTAAAATCTCAAAAATTTATCAAAAGTTCAACACAAATATCTCGTTAATGTCAATTACTTTGAAACGTTAAGCATATTTACGTATATTTAATGTCATTTTCGTTAAATTAATTTTCTTTTTTTTTAAATTTTATTTTGACTTATGTAAACACATAAAAACATTTTTACAATTAATCGGATGGATCTATAATTTTTTTAAGCAAAAAATGAAAAAAAAAATTCTCCTGGATAGATCGTTAGACGATCTCGACCATCTGGACCTTTTGACAACAGAGTCTGCATTCTTATCTAAACATACTTAGATCGGTTCGTAGAGCTCCCACCTCATGTCGTAGAGTTCCTACCTCATGTTGTAGAGCTCGCACCTCATGTCATAGAGCTCCCATCTCATCTCGTATAACTCCAGTCAAGTGTCTACTCAATCGCTCAAACAAATCATCTGAAGAATCGCAATGTTGTGCTAGGTGATGAAGATCAATGCAGTGAAAGAGCTCGATGGGGTAAATGATCTGGACGATGTGAAGGAGAGTTGTGATGTGCAGAAGATCTCCTGAGTGAAGAAAATCGTCGTTCAACTGAATAGCGCTCCTACATAAATAAGAAGATTGACAATTCATACATTTAATTAAATCACATATAATAAAAAACATAAGCTACACGCCCTCTTTTTATCCGAAACAAAATCAGATAATGGATCATCCTAACTAGGCGGAATAGACACTTCCGATCACTTAGGTGTTGCATTGTCAGATTGAGGGAGGCCATGTGATGGTATCTGTGCAATATAAATGCAGCATACTTCATTGAATCATTAAGTTTTTTTTTTTGTGGGCCACACCACTAAAGCTCGCTAGGAGGATAAATCTTTTAAGTTTTTTGTGGATATTCAAAAATAAAATCCCATTATATTTAAGGAGTTCAAAGATCAAATACCCTTTTTTTTTCAAAGATTACTTGATTTCTTTGAGATTTTAAGCCTCCTCTCAATACGTAAGTGATCCTAGGAACTCCAATTTACTTTGTTTTGATAGGCCAAAATGCACCATTGTTATGACTGACTGTATTTAGGAAGATTAAACAGATTGATGATTAGGTAACCGAAGTGTGGAAACTTATATTGAATACTTGGAAGTTAATCTTTTAGTATTTTGGGTTGTATTGAATTATGTTTTCATATATAATTTTTTTATTTAAGTGCGTTTACATATATATTGAATAATTTTTAATATTATTTAATTAAATATTAATAAACGACTTCGCTCTTACGATCGTTATTTGTCAACGGTGAATAATTTTTAATATTATTTCATTAAATATTAATATTATAGAATATGTTGTATTGCGTATTTCTTTAGTATTTTGGGTTGTATTGAATTACGTTTTAGTGTGTTTACATATATATTGAATAATTTTTAATATTATTTAATTAAATATTAATAAACGACATCGCTCTTACGATGTCAACGATCAATGGTCAATGTCCGTCCGGACTGAACTTTTGTGCTGGATCCGCCCCTAGATCCAAGGTCGACGATTTGCGTAGGAGTGTAGGCAATTTGGAGGAACTAATTGATGTCGTCGGTGAGGCCAAATTACTATGTTGGGATCTTGTCATTTGTCAATAAGGGTCAGCTAGACCCTGGCTGTGCTATTCTCATGCACTGATGCACAATAAGGTATTTTTGTGATTGTTTGGTTAGGCGTTTAAAATTGTGTAGACAGTTTCGAGAATTTGGTGTTTTAGCTATTCTAAAAATGGATTTTGCATATTTTGCCAGTCTAATTTTTAGGTTGCTGATTCAGTTAGTTAAAATTATTTATGGTGAAGTTTGGGCTTCTGGGTGATTTTATGAGAGGTTTGTTGATTAGAATTCATGGATGGCTTTCGAAGTCATGGAAACTCTTGATTTGGGTTGTTAGTGGCTTTAATTTTCACATGATGCGTAGACTGATTTTACATTTCTTCACGATGTGTCTCAGTGTTAGTTGGACATAAAATTGAACATGGAATAGCAACGTAATGACACAGCTCTCGTAGTTTGTTACTAGGCTGTAGCTCAAGTAAAACATTAGATATATTATAGTTGGGGCTTGTAGATAATTTTATAAATGGTTTGTTGAATTGAACTTATGGACGGTTTGCGAAGTCATGGAAACTCTTGATTTGGGTTGTTAATGGCTTTGTTCACATGTTCAGGCGTGCAAACCGCTAATTTTTTCGCTCAAAATAAACAAATTGTGGATCCCACGCAATAATTGTTATGGCTCCTACTTTATGTTTTTTTAAAAAGAACAACTTTTAAGCATGGCAAAGCTAACACTAAGAAAGCCAAACATGCTCTTCACATAACGAGTCGATGGATATTTTACATTTCTTAAGGATGTTTCTCAGTATTACTTGGACATAAAATTGAACATGGAGTAACAACCTAATGACACGGCTCTATTAATTTTTTATTAGGCTTTAGCATAAGTAAAACACTAGATAGTTCCAGGTGATATTTTCCCACTTTTTTTTTTTTTGGCTTAGGCAAGCATCTGGGGCTGGTACAGGGGAATAACCATAGATTTATATGGCTAACTTCTGGTTTTGTGGGAGCTCCGGTGAGGCATTCCTCAGTTATCCCCTTCAGTTGACATTGCATTCTCCATTTGTTCTCCGTATCTTTTTCTTAGGTAGCATTGCAACAATTATGGAACTTGGCAGGAGTCATGTTCACGTGCTTTGTGTCTCGTGTCTTTCTTTTTTTGAAAAAAAAAGGTGCACGTCTCTTATGTGTTGGTCTGGTACTATTATCATGTGTATACTCTTTGGTATGCTCATCGAATCATTACTTTTGTTTGATGTTTGTCATGGCCGAGTGTTTGACTGCTATAAATTCATAGTTTATTGTTGGATTTGATTGGTTTCTATTGCAAGTTCCATTTCTAATTGTATATCACATATTGATTAGAGTGATTAACTTGGGTAGTCATTTTCTTGCTTTGAGGTGATCTTAGTTGGCCTATTTTTTATTTCAGCAAATATTTTCCCATTTGAATTTACGATAACAATGCGTTTTCCCCAAGTATTATCATCATAAAACATGTATGATTTTCCATGCCAATACTCTTTCCATGCAAGATAAATGTCATTTTTCCTGTTAGGCTGCATCTTGAAATAATGCATAAAAATTACGCATTTTATGAAGCAATCCAGTGTGTAGTTATTTTTTTCTATGTTCATTTGTATTTATACAGTTATTTCAGAACATGCTCTTGTGGTAAAGTCACGTGGTGTGTGTTTTTGTGATAGGAAAAGCACGCTTTTGAAGTTTATGTTTTGATTATCAAATATACCTGCATGGATGTTTTGAACTTCATTTATGAATGCTTTATTGTATTTACATGCATTGGTGTCTACTGTTGGAGATAATTATCTCAGCAAAAACATTTAGCTGAATTTTTTTAAACATGTTCTGAAAGGGATTTTTTTATGTTGAATAAATCAGCAAGTGCTTCTGTAATTAGCTGCTACCTCTTTGCTGCCTTGCCACAGCTGTAAATTATTGCATAAGTTCCAAATACAGGAGTAATGGCGTCATACAAGTGCAAGGATGTACCATGGGTGTTATGTAAGTACTTCTTAATAAAGCAAATGCATGTAACATATGGATTCAAGTAATTTCAGAATGTCATGCAATCTCTCAGAGAGGGAGGCCTGGAGAGAAAACTCCCTGCATGTTTATTTATTATTTTTTTTCTCTCTTTTTTTTCTTTTTTGGGTGGGGGAGGGTGGTGAGTGGTTTAATTTCAATTTACCATTGAGATTTCTGTATTCTGCCTCCTTAAGGATATTCACCTTGTTGCAGTTTCTCTCTTGTAGGACTTCTTCAAAATGATGTTGATCCCATGGTGTCTGTAATGAAAGGATGAGAAGGATCCATTGGAATCATATGCTGATATTGGTGGGCTGGATGCCCAGATCCAAGAGATCAGAGAGGCAGTTGAGCTCCCATTGACTCACCCTGAACTATATGAAGACGTTGGTATTAAACCTCCTAAGGGTGTCATACTCTATGGAGAACCTGGAACTGAAAAGACATTGCCTGCCAAGGTCAGTGTCATCATAGTTTTGGTACACTTAATAAATAGCTTGCAAAGTTTTGTAATTATTGTATGTCAAAAGTATTGTAGCTTGTAAAATTCTCTTATTGATGTTCTTCGGGCAGTGGCAAACTCTACATCAGCAACTTTCTTGCGTGCTGTTGGAAGTGAATTGATTCAGAAGTACCTGGGAGATGGTCCTAAATTGGTAAAGGAACTCTTTAGAGTTGCTGATGATTTCTCACCTTCTATTGTCTTTATTGATGAAATCGATTCAGTTCGTACAAAAAGGTATTCTCTAGAACGTCAGTGTCCTAAAAATAGGAACATTTACAGATGGGTATATATGAATGAATGTTATTTGCAGATATGATGCTCACTCAGGTGGTGAACGTGAAATTCGGAGGACTATGTTGGAACTGCTGAACCAGTTAGAATGTTTTGATTCAAGAGGGGATTTAAGGTCATTCTCGCAACAAATAAAATTGAAAGTCTTGATCCCGCCCTGCTTCGGCCTGGTAGAATAGACCTGAAGATCGAATTCCCTCTTCCAGATATTAAGATGAGGAGGCGTATTTTCCAGGTAAGCATGACATGATTTGTACACGTGAAATACCATAAGTACATCTCAGTTCGACATTTCTGATGATTGTTACCTCATTGTGCGAAACTTCTTGTTTAATTCATAGATACACACATCAAGGATGACACTGGTTGATGATGTCAACCTAGAAGTATTTTTTATGACGAAAGATGAGTTTTCTGGAGCTGATATCATGGCCATATGTACTGAAGCTGGATTGCTTGCTTTAAGAGAGAGCCGTATGAAGGTGAGGCACTTCAAATTAACATCAAGAGTCGGGGTGGACGTGGGTTAGAGAGGGGGAAAGAAGGAAATGGCTGTTCGAACTGTATGCCCTGAGTGGTGGGTTGTGTGCAGGGTGGTGTTAGGCTGTGCAGGGTAGGGAATGAGATGACTAATGAGAACTGTGACATTTCTGCTAGGAGAGGCATTTGCAAGATAGCCGGAGAGGGGTATTTATTTGGGTAAATAGACATTTTTGAAACAACTAAAATGGAAAGGGATTCAAAATGGAGTAAATTTTGTGTAACAGAGAAGTTTTGGGACTTAAAAAAGTCAAAATCAGTGAACCGTTACACCCCCCCATATTAGTATGCACTTACTCTGGACTTTTTGATTTATTAATATTCACAAATGCTCTGTTATCAATGGTTTAATGTTCACTTATCATGCTTATTTAGGTGACACAAATTCACTTGTATCACTTGCTTCTCAATTTACGCTTGTTTTTCTTATCAATGATCTTGACACTAGTCACAGAAATATGGAAGTCTTACATGGCAATATTTTGATTGATTCATCTTCAATTCCACTCAGCTGGTTTATATTTTAATATTCAGAAAAAATGCATTGTACAGTATCCATAAAAAAAGATGGTGAACATTTGGCTGCCTACAAATGAAACAAAGTTTTTATTCAAGTGCTATATGAGAATTTCAAGTTGAAACTTGTGAATATATTTCGGTAGCATGCCCACAAATGAAACAAAGCACTGTTTTGACACTGTTAAAACAGGCTAAGTTGATTACACCATAGAAGGCCAACATTTGTAGTAATAACTAATAACTGAACTTTAATAGTATGGGTCGGTACTGGCACCGGTGTCGGTACCATTAACGGGGTTGGCACCGGTACCGGGGTTGGCACCGACATCACCTGCACCTCCACCTAAGCCGCCACCAACACTGCCGCCAAGGCCACCAAATCCACCTGCCCCAATAACGTCCCCAAGACCGCCGAGTCCACCCATGCCAAGGCCAATGCCAAGACCGGTAGCTATACCCCCCATGCCACCGAATGTGGGGATGTTCTTCTGCTCATTCAGAATCAGACCCATGTCAGCAGGCAGAACTCTTGCTGTTGCCTGAGCTACAACAAGAGCAACAAGAAGAAACATTATGCATAACTTTGCCATCTTTATAAAATAATTCTCTTAATTTTACTAATGGATGTTGACATGTTGTAGCTCTACTTTTATAGACGTGCACGGGGACCGGG
>CAIGRB010127544.1:7168-23231 GCA_903798255.1 Fraxinus quadrangulata | reverse complement strand
AAAAAAAAGTTATAAGAATATAATTTAATTCTTTCATAGGAAATTAAAATAAAAATAAGAAAAAGAAAAGAAAAACAGAAATAAATAAATCATAACTCTAATTTTGAAAAAAAGAAAGAGAAATGTTGAAAAAAAATACATATTAGTTTCTTTTTTTTTAATTAATGATAAACAAATTTTGAAATTTTATTTTATTACTTTCTGCTTAAAAGTTAGTACTATGGAAACTTTTATAAAAGCCTCTAAAGTTATAAAAAAATTGAATATCTCAAGACTTAGAAAGACTTCTAAAATATTTTAATTGAATACACTATAACTTTTAGAAATTTTTAAAAGTTTATAAAAATCTCAATTGAATACACCAGTATTCTTAGAGTCTCCAAAAGTTTACATTGAATACTCCTAAATTTTTTAAATTTCAAAAAGTCATTAAAAATCTCAATTGAATACACTTCCTAAAATTTCATTTTCCATATAGTTCTTCTTCTTCTTTCCTTTAATAGATAATCAAAATTCAAGTCTAAATAATTTTATAAATACTTTACTTCATGGTTTTAATACAATCAAATAGGAAAAAGATATATTTAGTTCAATATTTCATAAGACTTCACATTTTTCGTTGTTTCCAAAGCGATTGGCCATCAAGAATCAAGATTTTTGAGGATTACTAAAGATAATCGGGTTATTGATTTACAAATTTTCTTAAAAACTATTTTTCAATCGAGATTTTATCGTTTATGTTGTGTTTAATAATTTTGTTTGGTTTTTATGAGTTGATCTTGAGCTATAGATTGAATTTTTGTTTGTTGCCTTGTTCAATTAATTTTTTGTGATGTTGGATTAAAAAAATAACAATTGGTTTCATATTTTATTTTTATCTTTTTTTAATGACAAATAGTTTCACAATTTATTTTTATAAATTTTCAATATAAAGAATCGGACAAGATCGAATCGGAATCGACTGGTTCGGTTCCAGTTCAATTCTATACTTTGATATGGAAGTAATGGTTCCATTTTTAAGATTCCCATTGGTATTCAGTTCGGTTCGATTCCTTTTAGAATCGGATCGAATCGGACCATATCCACTCCTATTATTTGGTATCTATTATTTTTAAAATACATTTTTATCTCTTTTATTTTCAATTACGTTTTTCAATAAAATAATATTACATGCACATCTAAAACTCTTTTTAACTACACATTTTCCATGAAAATACTATTTCAAAATCTATTTTTATCAAAAAATGAGGGTCAAACAGGCCCTTTATTGACCTCATCATTTCATATCACTTGCCTTATCACGTGGGGATCATCTCCAATTTATACATATAATTACTCATTTTGATCATCCTCAAACTGTACATGTAACATCATTCTATATGATGAGTTCAATAAAATGATATTACATTTGACATATTTAATTGGTTTTATTATTTCACTCAATATCTTATGTCACATGCATGGGGATGATCCCCACATAACATTATTGTTTTTGGGATTCAGCTGTTCCTTTGGCAACTTGATTTTAGGTATTCATTTTGTTCTGCAACAATTCCACAGTAGATGGAGCTTTGGTGAATGATGCTAAAAGGTTTTTGATCGAATTTGCTTACGAATTGGTTGTGAGAATAGTAATACCATTGGGTTTACAAAATCCACGTTTTCTATTGTTGCTGACTTTTAGGTCCCTTCCATTGGGCATTGGGTCCACAAAATTTAGGTTTCTATTGCTGCAAACTTTTTGATTTGAACGAGTCGATGACCTTGGTTGGTTAAAAGAATTACATTTCATAAGAGCGATGAGTTCAATTTGAATAAGCTAATAGATGGAGATGGAGATGGAGATCAAAATTATATATTCATAATGGGGTGAAAATTTTTATTATAAGCTTAGCCAAACATGCCACACAGGCTGCAAACTTGCAATACAATGGAGTGGCCAAGAAACGGGGTGTCTGGCTATTCCTAATCCTGATCATATGTCAACCCATCATTTCACACGAGATGATAGTTATTTTTGGCTGTGGAACTTCAATATTAATTTCAACATAAAATTAAAAGAAAAATAGACAAATTCATCGCATTATGTAATATTAGACTATTGATCTGATAAAAAATTACAAAAAAGAAAAACAGGTAGGCAATCATAAAATCACATAAACCATTATTGTACTGTTGATTACAGACGGTCTTGGAGCTAAAAATTTTGTTTGTTCCTTGGTTGTGCACAAGCTATGCTTTGACTTGGACTAAATGAAATCGGGTGGAACAAGTGATGAGAAAGATGAGATTCTGTCCCCATGAGAAGTAGTGTGGCAAAGATAAATATGGAGGCCAAGAGATTTGACACTCAAACTGAAGTGACGAAAAGGGATTTATTAAAAATAAAAAAGAGGTGTGTCCCAACACCATTTCTTGAAATATCAAATATTTGGAGCCGGGGTTGATCAGTGGGGAGCTCGGAGGTACATCTTTCCTAATAATTGTCATTGGGTTCCATATCATGACAAGTGAAATGGTAAACATGGATGTGGCTCAATGGTTTCAAGAGAAGAAACAGACTTGTCAGGCAGGTATATAGGGGACAGATATAATCAAGAAAGTCCAAAAAGAAAATGGATAGAATTAAAAGTTCTAGAATTTACTATACTATTTTGGGAATTCAAGGGATAGGTAAAAGTTGGTTACTTTTTTTTCCTCGAACGTGATGCTTATAATTTTTTGGATCAACACTGCAAGCCCCCGCTGCAGTTAAGAGCACCAGCACCAGCGGTGAGGGGTCCTACCAAGGAAGAGGATTTGGCTGCTAAACTTGATGCTCTGGCATAGTTGGCTGCCGCTCCACGCCCAGATGGTGTAAAATAGGCACCGTTTAGCATAAGGTCACCTTCCGATCTCCAATTCCAGTGCCTCCAAATCTTATTACCAGGGACAACTCTCTTTGTTACCTGTCACGTGCAATCCATTAGAGTCCATTAACTGCTTGAAGCAATACCATATTCATCAAAAGTAATTTGGGATGTCAAATAGTGTCACTTGTATATGATTGAGACACCGACTTAGGGTAGAACTAACCTCTTTAGCAAAAGAGTTGACAGGGGCAAGATATCTGTTCCCCTGACTGTTAATAGTGGGATTTGCACTTCCACCAATCGCGTACATCTCCCAATGAGTATAGTCATTGTTAACAACGTGGAAGTAGCCGTGTCTACACCTGTACAGAAATTTATTTTATTCCATTAACAACAGAGGAGTACCCCGCTCCCTTTTAGCACGCATGCTTCGACCCTCTTGGAGTTATTTGTTAAAACCATTAACGGTTGACAGATTTTGACCACAATAATAAATAAAAAACAAGGGCAATTATATTTTACCTTGGCATTCTCTGGATCAGGCCCTCTCCAAAATGGTTATAGGCAATGGTCACCTGCATAACCCTGTCCCTTGCATACGAGTCACTGTGACCCAATAGTATAACCTGTAATTATGCATTTAGTATTTGTTATTTGATGATACTAATTAAATTTGAGCAAAGGGATTCGAAAAACCAACCTCGTTATGGTGGGTAAAGTAATTGTTAGAGATGGTAATTGCAGTTGATCCCATAATAGCATCAATGAGTCCATCAGCACAGTTAGACAGAGAATTGTGGTCAATCCAAATATGGCTTGAACCAAAAATCGATATACCATCACCATCAGCCATTGTTCTCCAACCATAGTGAGTAGGTGAACTTCGAACCATTGCATTACCGGTGCGTTTGCAGTCATGAATATGGAGACCATGGATAATAATGTTAGTCACAAATTGAATTGTAATGCAAGCCCCATTTGCAATGTGGACATTGGCACCACGAGCATCAATTGTCTTAAAGCTGTTCATAATTAGCTCTTGTTTTAAGGTGATCACCATATCCCTTTCGAAAACGATCCATAGTGGTCTTTCTTGAATAACAGCATGGCGTAATGTGCCAGGACGAGGATTAACAACATCATCGTCATTCGGGTCAGTGACAACATAGTATCTGCCATCCCGGCCACCAATGGCATTGCGTCCGAAGCCAATGGAGCAATCAGCCAGCCGCCTTCGATTGCGCATCCAATTGTGGTCACAACGCCAACAGTCATCAATTGGATTTCCCGTTATACATGAGAAGAATCCCAACTTCCTCCTCTCAGTGCTGTTCTTGATAGTTCTGGATATTTGAAACAATTCATTAGCTAAGTAGTTTTAATTTTAAACCAAATTAACCAGGTTGGATATATTCAAATTGTAAATATATACCGACAAGGTAAGCTTCCTAGGTGAAATAGTTGCACAAGAGGCACAAGGGACGTTACGAAATTCTAGAGGTAATTGCAATATAGGGCTTCCATAATGGACTACTAATCACAGTAGAGACTCAAGCAGACTGGGCCAGAAGTAAAGGGACCCCAAACATTCTTCTTACGGGCCTAGGCTAGTCCGTCAAATTTTCTACGTATTCGTACCCCATCTTGACCCATAGGCCCGTCCTATGGGTGTTTGGGTCGGGTTGGATTGAGTCTAGGTCCCACCTTTTAAATTTTTTATTTCAAATTTTAATTTTCGAAGTCCATTTGGATTGGATTTCATGGGCATGCAAGCTCAAGACGTTTTGAAACACGTCAGTCGCAACCGTGCTTGATATTGAGCTCTTTGGACGAGCAGTTGAAACTTGAGTTAGCCTAACTCACTTCAGCCATCACTACTTCACATAGTGTGGTTGATAATCTAACACAAGAGGATTAAATTAATTGTACACATTTGGTATACATTAAATTTGACACTCCACATATTGTCAGAGTTTGAGACATTAATTGTTTAAAATAGTGTTAAAATCATTTATAAGAAACTATCACCTCACTTAATGTCAAACTTAATGTCATAAACCTAGCATGATTGTAACTCAACAAGGGCAAGTTAATTAATAGGTGGACCAACTCAACACGTGCAGTCGAGAGTCAATCAATTAAAAGGGCAAATTAATTAATGTGGAGAAGAGAAAACGATACAATTTATACGGTCCATACGGAAACCTATAATCTTATTGTACAATCTGCTGTTGGAAATAAATGCACGAGGTCGGTCGATTAAATTCAAAGGCGTCGGTGGATGG
The DNA here is from genome assembly GCA_903798255.1 of Fraxinus quadrangulata. Taxonomy (NCBI): domain Eukaryota; kingdom Viridiplantae; phylum Streptophyta; class Magnoliopsida; order Lamiales; family Oleaceae; genus Fraxinus; species Fraxinus quadrangulata. The sequence continues at coordinate 18,094 of CAIGRB010127544.1, read as the reverse complement.
ACTACTCTACAAACAAGCGTCATTAATTAAGGTCATGGCCCTGTCAGTTCAGCCAGCTGCTAGATCTACATGGACCCCGTTTGACCACATTAAAATTATAATATATTTTTCTCTCATTTTTTTAACCATACATTCTTCAATAAAATATTATTACACATAAATTGAAAATTTTTCATTCTTTTTTAATCACTTATTTTTCAAAAAAATAATATTTCAAAATTATAATACCAAATAATGGGGCCAATGATATCAAATTCTGGTTCTTTTAGAGGTTATAACCTTTTTGCCAGGGTGGCTGGAGAATGAACAAAATTTACTTGGCCTACCCACTGTACTATAGTAACATAATTATGCAAAAAATAATTGTAATCCATCCTCTGTCCATTCAGATGTAAAAGATAATATTTCTTATCTGAATGAGAATATAAGATGCATGAATGAATCGAGATATTGAAAATTGTGCACGAATCTTTAAAATGTTAAAATTTGTCTACAACATGTGCTTTCTTAAACATATTAATTTTAACACAAGGCTTGACATAGGTAACGAAAAGCTGAAGGAGTTTGGAATTCGAATCATTGTTAGATCCACCTTTCATATAGCTTTTAAATCATCTATATACTAAATTTTAAGGGTGTAATGATCAGATTATTATACCTAGTCATGTGAAGAAAAAATAAAATAGCATTTTTTGTCAGTAAATTCCAATTAAGCCCCCGTCTGTACCATTATTCAAAAAAAATGTTTGCTACAGTAAGATTTTTCACCACACATTCACCCAATAAAATATCCTACACATAAACCAACAAAGTTCATTTATTTTTCAACCACACATTCTCTAAAAAATACTATTCATTACTCTATTTTTCTCCCAATAATGAGAGACAAACGCACCCTAAGTAATGCACAAAGAAATACAGTAAAGCGCACACATTTAAGGATTTGCAGATGCAAATTAAAGTGAGGGGGCAAGGCCAACGTGATAAAGTATATATCTCAAAATCCAACAAACAATGTGTGTGGGCATATAAAGCCAGAGTAGCTATACGTGAAACATGGATAAGAGAGGAAAGAGACAGAAATAATTTAAATACATGCTGTGCGGATCTCGCAACAGGGGCATGTGCCTAGGCTGGCGAAAAAATGATCCAAAATACAGAAATTATTAGCAACAGTGATATAATAATCATAATAATTATAGAGCTGCTTGATGAGGCAACTCAAAAGTTACTCAAACAGCCTAACATCTATTGAGATTTTTTACAACAAAATGAGCCTTTTTTTACACTTCTATTCTTCAAAAAATAGGGGGATTCGCTTAGAGGCTGGAGATAATGAATCTTTGTACTTTAGTTTTTTCAATTTTATGACAACAGTTTTGGCTGAGGCACCTGACCAATAAAACAAATGGTTTTACAAATTAACTTTTAATGACAGACCATAATTTAAAACTGTCAATGGGAAGGAACCCTTAAAAGGGTCTGTCACATAGCATGTGCAATATTCCATAAGGCAGTCTTCCGTTACATTTATAGTCCCAATTTTGACTGTAAAATAGAAAGAGCAGAAACCAGGACAAAAAATATAAAAAGATTATTGTCATTCCGTATAAAGATCGGTGTTTCACAGATGATAAACTTATTTTTTAATGAGCTCCGTCCATATATCTTTGCAGATAAATGCCTAATTTTGAGTTCAAACTTTTTTATAGTTTGCTTATAAACTAGGTTATATCTGATATCCTTACTAGTTGCCCGAGCATATCAAAACGAATATAACAAAAAATCCAATAAAATGACAAAAAAGATTGGCGTAGCTTGCTCTAAGTGTCTATTCGTTTTCCATTTTATAATGAGTTTTTTTAATCGTTGGAAGCCCGCAACTCACCCACAATGTAAGATGCCAGTAAAAAAAGGCCGGTGGTGCCCATCAACGATCTAATTTATTCAAAAATTGAGATATAAACTGGCAAACAAATAGATTCTAAATAATAAAACATAACGTATTAGCGAAATATGTACGTGCTTGAATACAAGATTACATGGGCACATATTTAATTCCTAAAGATTGCTAATATGATAGTACAAGTGGTTAGGTGGAGGAATTCCACACATTAAAAGCTAGTCGGGTTGAATTGTATGAGTGGTGATGTACGGATAATAACATGATCATTAATTGGTCCACATGATCTCTGCCATGGAATGTATTTTGATTAAGACATCGCAATTTAATTAAATGTGATATTGTTGATAAGAGAAGAATAAATTCATTGATAGATAGATACGAATTGTTGATGAGAGAAGAATAAATTCAATAATAGAATGGGATGATTTCCCACCTAGGGATGATTTCCCACCTAGGGGATGATTTCCAGAAATTCAATAATTAAATTATAACACTAGCAATCTTAAAGAATTAAATGTTGCCTCTGTAATTTTGTATCAATTAATGTAATATCAAGAAAATTATAAATCTAGTAATAGAGAGGAACTTACATATCAACCATGTAAGCTACTGCTTCTGGATCATCCACTGCATGATCATGCTTAAATTCAACTTCTTTAGCCAACCTAAAATCACTGTACATAAATTAAAAAAACATATATAACAGCTATTATCGATTTTATAGCTAGCAATGAATAAAACAAAGAGAAAGTAAAAGACTCATATAGTTAATTTCGACTTTGTTGGGTTTAATTTTTTTTTGACTTTTTTAACTTATTTTCTTGAAGAATTAAATATCCATTTTCACGTGATTAAGGAAACCAGTGATCGATTTCCGAGGCACTTGTAAATGCCAATTTTCAAAGGAAAAAGCCATTTGTACAAAGAAGAATGATAGACCGACGCAAGCGCCCCACCAATAGGGAGGCGATACCTCCCATTTTGTCAATAAATTTTGTAACCCTTCTTTGTAAGGGTAGCATGGTTCATTTTCAAATGAGAGATGGCAATTGTTTAGGAACTGAAGTAGACAGACTGAAGAATGCCACCGAAATTACTATTCTGACCTCACAGGAGAAATTCTTCTCTATTGCGAACAGGGTAAGAATCTAGGGCTATTTAGGTTCATGGATATTTTTTAATCGGAACTGGTGATCCGGCGGTGAGGAACTATGAATTTATAAATTTTCAGATCCGATTTCCACAGTTTCGGATTGTTGTCAAGTTCTGATCATCTCCATTAAACGGTGTTAATGCAAGTGAATTGTCCTTAACGGTGCATATCAGTTTTAAAGCAGAGTAGATGATCTAAAATTCAAACTGAGGTACTGAAACTGCATTTTACGCAAAGTAACTGACCTTTCCGCCATTGTTGAGTTCTTTAAGCTCTTCAACTGTTGAGATTCTTCAAAACTGTTAAAACACTAAAAACTCGTAAGAATTCAATCAATTTGGATTTACAGAGATTCATCAATGAGTAGTATCAATCAATTTTATTCAGTTTGTAGAAATAGTATCGCTATTTTAAGAGAATTGATTAACGTAAACATAAAAACGACATAGTTTCACCTTCTACAATGTGAGGAAGCAATTGCATACCTTTCTCTCACAGCAAATACGTTGACAAAGAGCAGAACACCCAGCAATGAAGAAACAATTATACCTCTGAGAGAAACAGCCATGGTTGCTCAAATTTTTCTTGTTTTCTCTCTTTCTATATATACACACAATGTCTCTATTTATGTATCTATATCCCAATTGCAGAGCAAAATGATAACAGTGTGAGTTGAAGAGAGATCAATGCAGAGCTCTCTTATATAAGAGCAAAGCGGGAAAGGAAGGGCCGAGTCCAGGTGTCATGACATATACAGCTCAATAATATTGTTCAATACATATCCTTGCTTCATAAAAAGTTAATAATAATAATTTTATTTATTTTATTCCGTCAAAATTAAACATTAACTAACTAAAAATGGCCTAATCCGACTAATCTATCATGAACTGGCATTGGTTTGCATCAATCCAATGCAATAGACCAACTAGATTGGTCGATTCTCGAATTTAATGCTTTTTTTTTTTTTTTTAATTCGGTCCAGTTAAATTAGATAAATCATTCAATGGTTTAAATAAAAAAAAACTCAATAGTTCGACAAATTCATCGTAAAATTGACAAGACTCCTCTCTCCAATTCAATGGAGTCAATTGGATTACTTGTTAATACTTGAAAGTACAACTTAGCTCATGTTTGATAACCATTATTTCAAAAAATAAATTTACATATGCATTTTCAGCCATACATTCAAACAATTAAATATTTTACACGTAAATTCTAAAAATTTTCCTATTTTTTAACCACGCATTCTCCAAATCACAATTCAAAATTCTATTTTACCCAAGTCATACCCGGCTTATTTCAGAAGTAATTCAATGGAGTCAAACAAGAAGTTACTATTTCAACAGTAATTCTTTTAACTAATTTTTCGTTCATTATGTCTTTAAAATGTAGAACAAATTAGATGAAAAATATAGCATTCACTATCCTACAAGATAAATGAAGGTCAGCAAATTATTATCCATCAAAACAACCCAAATTACGCATAAGTAATTCTCTGTTTCACCTTTTAAGATATAAAATATATTTTGGAATGGTAAATTGATGGAGAATACATTGTTAAAAATGAAGGATTTTTTTTTTGAATTACGTGTAATGTTATTTTATTGAAAAATACGTAATTGAAAAGAAGAGAGAAAAGTGAAAACATTTGTTGTCCCGAGATTAAATCCCCGATCAAATGTCAACCCCCCCTATTGGAGGGGGATCTGCAAGTAGCTGGACCTGAGAGAAAAATGCATTAAAAAAATATCAAACGAGGTTTATCTTTCATCGGTTACTCGCGTGCCCATCAGCCACCTTCAATGTTTTAACTGTATTTATTCACCGTCAGTTGGAGGACCATAGACGCCACATCAACAATTATTCGAATAAATTTATAGAATAAAACCATATGTACAAAATTAAGTTTCACATAAGTTTTACACACACTTACATTGGTGGGTCCCATGCAGGACCCATGGTAATAAAAAAATTGCTAAAAAAATCTCACCCTCCCCCGAGATATCGGTGAGAACTCCCACCTTGTACCCACACCACAACTCTCCTATTGGCAGCTGCCGGTGGAGATAAATACTCGCTAAAATTATTGGTCCACATATCGATCTAGATATCTTGGCTTTAATAGGACAACTTTACACGATTGTCGAAGTTTGGTAGAATAATGATAGACCATTTACAGGTGTCAGTTCTTTGAGGGTTAGATTTCGTTGTTGATGAGCTTTGTCAATTTTGCGAATCCGATAAGTTACTGATTACTCCGGTTGATGTCCGTATGCAAGCCCGTTGAAAATGTTTCGAAATTTTGCTCTCGGATGTTTTATTTTCTTTTCGGTAGATTAAGAAAGGGATTATTGTAACTTGTACCTAAAATAACCTTTTTGAAAAATTAATTTAACTCAATTTCAGGATTTGATCCTTATCATTATTTATCCTTTGTTTGGCATAACAGTTGTGAACTTGGTTTAATTCTTTTTCCATTCAATCACTAAATTAAGCACATGAAAATTAAGATAGATTTGTAGTGGTTTCATCTTTTTTTAAAAATGTATAGTGCGATTTCAAATTTTTATATCCCAATAATTACGTCCTAAACTTTTCAATAAATGCGCGCCTAAAGGACCTTTGAACGATTTCTGTCCAAATATCTGTTGGTTGACCAAAAGTTGTGTGACTAACCATGCTTTTAAAACAACATTTTTTGTGTTTTTTTCTTAATTGATTTGTGCATAAAACTTTAATTTTGAATGAAAATTGTCACTTCAATTAGTAATACTGATTAAGAGTTTATGGTATATGAAAAGTTGTGAAAAATGATCTAAAATATTAGCTCATTAAGTACAATTTAGATATTAGCTAAATATTTTGATTGAAAATGCCATAAAAGTTATCAAGGGTACTCGTTGAAACGTTTAAATGGTAAAAAATATATGTAATTTTAAAAATAAGGCCGATCAATAATAGTCTAAACAATCTACATATACTAGTATAAACTATAACATGTCGATTGTTCGATACATAATATTCATACCATGATTTGAATGAAGTACAACATGGCATCATCATTATTGACTTTAAATTCCGAACTTTTACAATTTGACGACATCTTTATAATGCAGTAGAAAACAAAAAAATTAAAAGGAAAAATAAACCTATCAAGAACAATCCAATTGAAATTGAGTGGAAAATTCATTGTTTTCGGTTCCAACATTAAGTGGTTAAACGAGAAAGCAAACTTGAGAAAGAGACATGTTTGTTTTCATCCTCTATCATGAGTAGAAATGTATCCCATTAGGGTTTGAATATCTCAACCACAAGAATCCACATTTCCACTTGCTTTCAAACCAAACCCACAAAGATTATTTATAACATTGGCAATCATGTAAATGAAATATAACATTAAAGTTGCGCTTATCAAATAATACTAAACGCGACTACAAGTGTGCGTCATAGCCTCAAAATCGAACAGCATATATAACTTATACCATTCAATTAATATTGTATCAAGGTGAAGAACATAGTATCTTAGCGAGCTTATCAACCGAGTAAATAGAAGCTTAATCTTTAGATATCCGTCGAATGTAAACTAGCAATATACAAATGAACAGTTTGATGCTTGTGATGGAGTAAAAACAATATGGTCAAGTGTCCAAAGTTCATTTCGTAAAACAATGTGAAGAATATTGTTGATTTTCATTTTTAGTCATGCTTAGTTTAACGTATTAAACACGATATAAATTAAACAAATAAGTTCTCATATGACCGTTTGGCTGGACTTTTATAGGAAATTTAATTTATTAATGACATGTTCGACAATACTTTTGAAACGACAAAAATTTCTTCAAATACTAAAAAGTTACTCTTGAGCTATTTTAAAATGCTACCTAACAACCTTAAACACGATATAAATCCATTCTTGAGCTATGTACAACTTATCCTATCGAGCGTGATTTAAATATATTCATTCTTAAAGTCAAACATCATCATGTTTAAAAGTAGTTGTAATGACTACAAGTAGAAGACCTAAATTGACTTTGGGAAATTGGGTTTTGCTGCTATAGTCAAAATGGAAGCAAATTGGTTTAATTATTACCAAGGATTGGTATTAACCCGACACTTTGGCCTTTGCCAACGTCAAAATTTTCGTAAGCCTTTTCTAAGCATCAACATTGCAATTTGCTCTTAGTGCTAAAAATGTGATAAAACTAATGAACAATTTCATTTATAAAAAAATCTACATGCCATGTTTTTTTATAAAAAATAAATAAACTTACTTATTTTCTCCATTGCATTTTAAGTATTTAAATTATTTAATCAAAAAAAAAAAAGACAAATACCTAGGTACAAAATCTACCCAATTTTTATAATTAAAATTTAAAAAATTCTAATTAAGTAGATTCGGACAGGGCATGTGATGAGGAATCTGCCCGCTAACCTATCTAATTGTTGCATGAGACCCTAATTATTTTCACATGGGCAGGCCATATGCAATACTCGTGGCTAATCAAATTTAATTAGCCTAATCGATAATTAAGCGCGTAATTAAATAATTAAGCATATTCGATTTCTCGTACCTTAAAAAAGTTGAAAATATCATTTCGTGAACTGGTATTTAGTGTTTGGTTATGAAATTCTAGTAAAAATTTATGAACTTTTCAACTGGTCAAATTTTAATTTTAACCACATTCATAAGATATACATGTTTCAACTACACAACTTTCATCAAAAGTTTTGTCACGTACGAAAGAAAATGACATCTGAATGTTAATAATTTGGGGATTATTTAACTCTTAAGACTTTGGCTCCATAATTTCGGTCTATTGTTGTGTAACGTCTAAGTATTGCTATTTATTCGCGGTATGAAAAGGGGGTTCTTATTACAATTTTGTTTAATTATAATTGATGATCAAAGTGTTTTAGACTCTCGGGTCATGTGTTAGGTCTCTAAAGCGGGTCGGATAGTGAGCTCGATATTTGGGTCCAGTATTGGGCTTATGGTTTGGGCCTACAAGAATGGACTCAATATAGGTGTTTAGGTGTCACTTTAATTGCAACCACGTGTAAATGCATTTTGTTAAGTGCTAAATTAGTGGAAAGGAATAAATAATTAGAAAATAACTTATGAGAAAATATTATCAATGATGAAATAATTATTCCCACTTATGTTCTCTCTCCATTTTCACATAAACTATAAACTCCAATAACAAGGGATCATATATTTCCAAGTGTCCCAAGATATGTAGTGGTGTTTTCCAAGTTACATCAATTCTTTTAATGGAATACATACAAGGAATAACGGTATTATTTATTAATAAATTAAGTTTCATATAGTTGAAAAACGCCGCGACTTGCTTCAAGAACATCTTGCTTACGAGAGCGATGTGATCTTGGTGTAATACGTCAGAAGAGAAAATAAATTTCAAAGTTAACATGATATGATATACTTGTAATTTTATTTTTATTTTTTTTTTCAATTTTCAATAAGCATAAAATGTCTTATACTTTCTTACACATTTTATTCTCAAGTTTATTTTATTTATTAATTTTATTGACAATATTAATTAATTAATATATTTTTAGGTTAAATCAGATTAGTAACTGAGACTGAGAAGAAGTGATAAATTAGGGGAAAAAATGGTGGTAAAGGTGTGGCTCAACCAATGCCCATTCAGGGGCATTATTTACTGTTTATCAGTTAGGTTTTGATTTGAAAAGAAAGGTACTTTTGAGTTATTGAATTTTTTTTTTTTTTTTTTGAATTCTGAATTTCAGTATATTAAATTTAAAATTTCAATAATACTAAATTAATTTGTATTTTTACCTTTAATTTATAAAATGTACTGTTATTAATTTATATAAGTTTTAAAATTCATAAAGGATAATCTGATTTTTCTTTATCTTGTGGAAATATATCGAGCTAATTTGAATCTTTGAGATCATTCTCTTTTTATTAAATCTTAGTGTAGAATTTGTTTAATACAAAACCATTATCGTCTGTAACATTCCGAAATTTATTTACATTTTTATGTAGTGCTTAATTTTTGTTAATTAAATTTTTATCATTAACACATTAATTGGTTCATGTTTAGCCTTGTCACACCATAAATTAAAATAATAATACAATTTGTATATTTAAAAAAATAGAAGGGGGAGAAAATGACTTATTTTTTCTTAATTGCTATTTTAAATTATTTTTTTTCTCGTGTTCGTAAGCATTATGTGAGCCAAATACGTAAGCATGGTCAATGTTGATAAAAATGTATGTATATGGATCTCATTTTATAGATCGCGTTAATTTACGTACATGGGGATCAAGAAAATTTTATTTTGATCAAGATATGTCAATTTATTATGGTTGAAATAAAACTCATGTCATCATTGAATATTATATCATTTTTTTATTTCCTTTACATTGATTGGTTAAAATATGCGTGGGGATTTTACTGTTGTTAAAGTAACCAACATTATTATTATTATTATTTTTTTAAGTGGTGTACGTGTGTGCAACTTATGGAAAACACGTGATGGTTTTTCTCAATCACTAGGCCATTTTCTTCTACCCACACATCAACCATGTTTACTTTATATATACTTACAAACACACACGGTTCTCTTGAATACACACAATATTTATCAACTCCATATATCTTGTTATTCATCAAGTCGAGGCAAAAGAAAACTTCGTTTTTCAGGTTCTTAATAAATTTCAGATTTTTAATTTAGGTAAGATATTTAAATGTTAAATTTTTATTCTTCATGATATTTATATATTGATTTCATTTAATGCCTTAAGACCGTAAGGTCAATCTCTATGATAAATCTTTCAGGATAGCCTATCAGATTCAATTATGTTAAATCCTTCGCGATGTGAAAATTCTAAAGAAATTCCTTGAGCTATCCGTCATCGCGATCAATTGCTCTAAATATAAGAATGACATGTATGAAATGTTTCATTTATATTTATGTTATGTTGAATACAAATTTGCGCGTATCTTACTGAGTGTTCTATTAAAAAATACTCACTCTTACAAATTTCATATTAGAACGGGTTATGCTGGATGCGTGGAAGATTGGACGAGTGAATGTTTATGGGTTGCCAAGTAAACATGATTTTAAGCACATTTAAAACTAAAAATTTATTTAGTAAATTTTAAATTTAGTACTAGATATTAGTTAGGAGTTTTTACATTTATGTTTATTTGTATTTCGTTTAAGTGGCGATTGAATAATGTTATTTAACTATTATGTGACTTTTTCTCTGAATCAGTTTTGTAAATTTTTTTGCTCCACTTTCCATTGCAATGAAAACTATATATATCTTTCAAGAACGGTAATTCATACAAGCATGTTAATTTTTTTCTCCGCTTAAAAAAATATTATAATAAATCAATAAAAAATTTGGTAACACTTCAAATTTTTAAAATTTAAATAAATTTGGGGTGTTACATCTTCTCTTTAAAGTTCACCTCACTCAAGGACACCACAACAACCCAGTAAATGTGTTAACATCAAGGAGAATCTATGTAATTTTAGGTTTTTAAAAACTATCCAGTAAAAAGAAGGAAGTTAAAAATGTGGGTTATATATCTAAAGAACCTGTTATTATTTTGTATACATACTAGATATCGGGGCCAAGGCATCGTTGCATCGTTCGGGAGAGCGGTCGAAACTTACAGTGTCGAGGAATGTAATAAGTTTATGGTCGAGATAAGATGTAAGTCGTTCCTGGCATGAGATTATCTTATAAAAATGGGGATAGAACATTGGGCACGGTCACATTTTTCAAGACATCGTTACAACTTGATGACGTCGAACAATGTGGAGTCTCGAATGCATTGTTCAAGAAGGATCGAGAGTTGCCAATTCTCGC
>CAIGRB010127493.1:0-21815 GCA_903798255.1 Fraxinus quadrangulata | reverse complement strand
ATATTAAAATCATAATTATATAATCCATGGTCACGTATACATACTTATGGATCACAACTTATTTATTTGTCACATTTTATTAAATTAATTGGTCACTGATTATTTTTCAATCACGGATCAAAAAATTTCTAGTTCACAAATTATTTTACGGTCGCAGATTAAAATTTTCATATGTTACAAATCAAAATATTCACAGGTCACAAGTCACAAATACTATAAATCGCAACTAGTCAAAAATTATTAAATTATCGATCACAAATTAAAATTTTTTTAGGTCACGTGTAATTTCATTGTCACAAATTATTTTTTCATTGGTCACATTGTTTATGATCACAAATTAACCAATTTAATGGTCACAGTCGACCAAATAATTGGTGACCACCACCAACACTGCCTTCGATGCACCAAAACTACCACCACTGCCGCCAACCCATTGTCGCCAGAACCACCACCACTTCACGACAACTTGGAACATCGTAATCTCCATCTCTTCACCACCACCATTGCTCAACCACCACTAACACTTGCGATCTCCTGCAGCACCACTGCCTCCGACATACCAGAACCACCGTCACTGTTGCCAAACCACCGTCTACAGAACCACCACCACCTCACGACAACCAGTAGGAACACCGTACTCTCCATCTCTTCATCACCACCACCACCACCACCACCAACACCTCCTCCTCCTCCTTACCACAACCATCAACAAACCACCAATTTCACTAAAAACCACCACTACATAAAATACCACACCACCCCAACCGCCTGATCCACCACCACAGCCACCACCACAAAAATCGTTAGATCCACCATCACAAACCCCGCCACCACACAAAATACTGCCACCATACAAAACACCGTCGACGCAGCAACGCAATGTGGCGGTGCTTCGACTGCGAAGTCGCTAGAGTGGGTGGATCTGCGTCGCAACTCACGACGATTCGCGCTCCTTCTAGGGTGAAATGGATTGAGGGTGGTTATTGGGTTGGGCAACGACGGCGGATGGCAACGACAAAAAAGTGAGGAGTGATTGAAGCTTCGGTCGCGTTGCGCACAGTTTCACCATCGCGATTGAAGCTCTTGGCCATCGATATGGATTAACGGTGGTGATGGGGCTGGGTAACAACGGCGTGCGGCAGAAATGGAAAGGTGAGGAGTTCGTGGTTGAAAGAGGCGATGGTGACGATGACGGGAAGGTGTGAGAGAATGGAGGGAGGCGATTGTGTGGGTTTAGAGAAAGAATGGGGAAAATATTTGAAGCTCGGTTTGTTTAGAGAGAGAGAGGAGTGAGACGGGGGAATGGAAATAAAGTAGGGTTTAATTATAAATTCAATTAATACCTGATTTTTTATTAAATAAATCTAAAATTTGATTTTTGAATTTGAAAAATTAAATGCTTGTTTTTCTGTAATTTCCTCATCTATAAATAACTCAAAAATCCACAAGGAAAGAAAACAATATTAGAAAGCCTAGCCAAATTCTTGTTTTTCATCTTCTAGACCTTTGTTGGGTCCAACATTGTTGTCCAACATTTAGTCATAGTAGGTCAAATTTAGCCTTATTGGTGGGTCCAACATTTAGCTAGCATTTATCATCGAGAACGTCAATTTTCGGCTCAACTAGGTTGATTCAAGACAAATCGTGTCGGTTGCTTTATATGATCAACACATTGTTTGTTAGGGTGTAGTTATTAAGAATTTAATTACTTTAAATGTTCTAGTAATATCAACATAATGACAAAATAGATTTAGATGTTTGAAGCGGGTCTTCTATGATCGGACTCAAATTTTTACTGAAAAAAAGAGCAATCGTGCACGTAACTTATCATGAAACTAAGAGAAAGAGTGAAAATAGAAGTAAAATAGAGAACGAGTGTATTTGATTATAAAGATGATCCACGTAAGATTATTTTTGGGTATCGTAGTAAGACTAAATAGCTTACTGAATCTTCTGCCAATAACTTGCAAATGGATATATAAAGAATAAATTTTTTTTTTTTTTGGCTTTAAGAAACAAGACTATTGACCAGAACAAAATCTTTCCAACTTTACTTGAACAAATTCTTTGACCTCTAGGAGAAAAAAGAGCCAAAGAAAGGGTGCAGATGTGAATTTAAACTTGCTGATCTCGGGACAGGAAAGCAGTTTCCAGTTACAGGAATTTGGGTAAAGATTTCGAAGATTCTACACAGGCTGCAGCTATTAGTAACCACCAGTCGACCATAGGGCTGTGAAATCGTTCCGGCCTTGAGCATATCGCCCATTGCACTGTCGACCTAACTCCAAATAAGAACAGTGGATTTAATCAATTTGCAAACTAACGTACTAACAGGCTTATTTGGAAGGGTAGAATGTACATGTTGGACAGTATTAAAGAAAAACTTGCTAATGTATGGTCTATTATACTGTTCAATACAATTCACTACTATGTATTAAACATGTCTGAGTATTATATAAAAGGCAAATTTGTTAGTTGACACTACCAAGCAGAAAATCAAAAAGTCAAAACCCCCATAAACACAGCATCATTAAATAGGAGTTCCAACGTTTTACTGAGTTTTAGATAAAAGTATAACGACCAAAATGGATTGTAAGAAGTCAAAATACTAGCATGAAATGACTGTACAAAAATCAAATTTTCAGTTAGGTATGTAGATAATCACAATATGCCCCTTTCCTGCATCGCCCTTTTCCATTGTAAGGACATACTATCTGCCTCCTATTAAAAGGTCGAGGCCCCCCTCTGCCGAAAGAGGCCTGTCCATTCCAAGGCCTTCCGCCACTAAAACCACCTGAGAATGGACCTCCATTGGGGTTTTGCTGACCACCCCACATACCCTGGCCCCCAGCTGGTGCACCCCAATTTTGATTTATAAATCCCTGTGGTGGCCCTTGAAGAGGAGCTCCTACTCCAGTTGGCAGCCCTTGAAGAGGAGCTCCAACTCCAGTTGGTGGTGGCCCATGAACAGGAACTCCAACTCCAGGCAGTGGCCCCTGAATAAGAGCTCCATTCCCGGGTGGTGTAGCTCCCATTCCCACTGGTGGCCCCTGAATGGGTGCTCCTATTCCAGCTGGTGGACCCCATCCAGGTACCAGCCCTTGAAGTTGAACTGCTGTTCCTATATTGCCATTTTGAGCACCCCAACTTGGAGTTGCAGCCCAACCAGGATGTGCATTTCCAGACACAGGCACTTGAACAGTAGCTCCAGAATTTCCAGCAGGAACAACCCAATTAGAAGTAGTATTTCCAGTGGGCTGCACTTGAACAGGTACCCAGTTCACGTTCATACTTCCTGGCGTTTGAGTCCCCCAGCTTGCATTAGGATTTGCTTGCATTGTACCCCAGCCAGGGGTTGTATTTTCAGTGCAAGGGGCATTTGCCATCCCAGTGGGTTGCATGTTGGATTGAATGCCAGAAATCGGAGGTCGCCAAAAATCAGGTTGAGGCATACCTGTGGTACCTGAGTTTGAGGAATTTCCAGCAGAATTCTGAACTGTTGACATAACTCCACCCCAACCATGAGCTTGTTGTCCACACTGTGGAATAGAAGCATTAGGCTCTACCTTCTCACTAGAAACACTATCCGAACCACGTGTTTCTACTTGACAGTCTTGACTAATAACAGATTGAACTGGCTGGACGGTCATATCTTGTGTGGTAGACATCTGCCCATGCATCTGCACTGCATGTGGTTCACTAGTCACAGTTGACTTGGGTGTCTGACGAAAATCTACAGATTTTAGGTCACCTTGTTCAGGTCTAGGAGCTGGACTAGAAGCAGCAGCAGAAATCTGTACTGAAGAAGAAGCAGAAGAATCAGTCGTAAGTTGTGGCAAAGCTGCAGCAAGTGACTTGAGCACTGCACTGACAGCAGGATGTTGAGTTTCACCGGGGAGAGGGCCCCGTTCTCCTCCAGTCCAACCTCCATTACTTTGTTTCGGTGTAAGAGACGGAAGGTTTGATGAATCATTTCCAAAACATTTTTCAGTAGAGAGATTAGGGTTCTGCACAGGCTTCTGTTCAGCATTCGATCTCTTCATATCCAGGCGTAAGGAAGTTTCAATGGTCTTGGCAGAATAATCAGATGAAATATGTGAATTATGCAGTTCATTTCCAACTTCCGGTAACTCTTTCCGATACGTCCCTGCCAAAGCATCAGTCAGAAGTGTAGAATCTTCTTGCTTTTCTGCAGTTCTCCAAATTCTTAGCTCTGTGGGGAAGTACCCTGTATTGCTCCATTTACGCAACTGCACTATGGAAAATGGTCCTTGCACTTTTCCAGAAGGATCTTGATAAAGCCACATCTTTTCGGTTTCATTGATCTTGATGGCAGTAGAAGTTTTTACTAGCCCAGAAGAGACAGGTGCTGGGGAAGTGAGCAATGAAACAGCAGAAACTGCGACATTCAGTTCAACAGATTCAGAATTAGTAGTTGAACTCAGCTTCTCCAAATTGTTAGATTCTTGGGTGCACGTGTCTCGCTCTCTTCCTTGATTCCATGAATTTTCATTAACTTTCTCGACAATTCTAATAGCATCATTCGAAATATTTTTATCAGACAGATTTCTGCTTAATTTCCAGTTCTTAGTTGAATTTTTTCCAGCACCGCTCCAAGAATCTACTGCAGAATAATCACTTCCAGGAGAGATTAGTCCGCTTTCTCTCCTGCTAAAACCAGAACCTCCGGAGCCCATGTAAGCGTCTGGAGCCCATGTAATGTTTTAGAATTAGAGCTCCATAATCATTACTGTCACATAGCAAATTAGAAAAGAAGGTAGCAAAAAAAAAAGAAGTAACCTCTTGGACTTTCATCAGTTTCACTGCCATCGTCATCAGACTCATAGCTTGGATCCATTTTTGGATCTACATGTATTTCAGGAATTTCCTCCAGTCTACGTCGACGCTCATCAGGGGTCTTCAAAATCTGTAATTTCTCCACACATTCTCTAAGCGTGAAACTACGTCAAGGATAACTAACATTTCTAGAGATAAAAACAAAGTCAGAATGAATACTGAAGGTCAAGCCACATGAAATGATGATTGCCACTGGACCGATACATGATTGTTCACAACAGCAAACATTCTACGAGATCAACTGTTACTAAAAGTCGGGTCTGCTAATCTTCAACCTTCATATGCATAATGCGCTAATTTTCTGCAAATTTGGAAAGTTGAAAAACAACTCTGATTTTGCCCCAGATGAGAGGATTTAGCACTTCTATTGTGATGGTAAAACACGGCAGAATTGCAGAACTATAAAAGATATTACGTCATTCCTCTTGAAAGCAACTTTTCATACTTCATGAATAGAAGTTAATTTGGCATCCAGTACCAGACATTCAAACAACATCAGGTAAAGCAAGGATAAAAGGTCTTCCCAATACCCAAGGCCAAGGGTAATAAGCTTTGCAACCAATAAGAAAAAAGTTGTTCGTAAAAAATATAGCCCTGAATAAAAGTCACATAAAGGACATCATTTTGCATAAAACTTCCAGTAATTAAACTGTAATGGGAAACGAGGAAGCACACTTTTTGCATTGTTCTTTAGATGGCAGATTACACCATTCACTTGATTCTTGGAGTTCAGCTATAGGGTTTACTGTTGTACAGATTGACAATTTCAGAGGAAAATTTATATACGTGTGTAATTTATGTACTGGGGCATAAATGATTTCATGAAAGAACCTTAGTCATAAATCAAACAGCACCACGGTGACATATATACACAATGAAGAGAAGTAATTATCCATTGAACTGCAAGCAACAGATCCAAACTTCTGAAAGACAAGCAAATGCACATCTTGTTCTAGAGAAACATAAAACTATAAACTCAATAAAATCAAGGGAGAAAGGATATTCCTTCCTACGCCCTAAATCACTTGCTCGATCACGCAGATGACCAAGCCGCAAAATCTCAGATTCCAGCCACTGCACAGCACCAAAACGAAATAACAAAACAGGATAGAAAGAAGGCATATACATCAATAAATACTACTGTTACAGCTATATACTAAAGAAATGCAACCACAGTAACCTGGGGCCTTGACCGGGCCGATGGTTGCGCCGGGTCAATAATTTTGGCTTATAAAAGTATGACAGCATAAAGAAATTGCAGTTGTTTAAAAAAGTTGTTTGAGGCTTACGTCTTACTGTAGCCTCAAATGAAGCTCTTATTGAGCGCCTCGAAACTTAAGCCTTTAGTGCCATTTGTCAAAGCTTAAACCTTATTGAGGCATATGACTTCATAGTGAAGCTTACACCTCAAGACTAAACCTTACCTTTCTAGACATTTTGAGAATGTTTTACGGGTTTTTTATATTTTTATCTTTTTTTGGCTTTAGTCACTGATTGACACACATTCTTTCAAAATACATTATTTCAAAACTCATTTTCAACCACACATTTTTCAATAAGATAATATTTTCTATCACATCAATAACTTTTCCTTACCTTTTAACCACACATTTCTCATCATATCACTATTTAAAATACATTCTTTCCTCAATAATATCTATCAAACACCCCCTTAAACAGAAGGGGCAGCAGGAAGGCACAGTTGCAAGTGGGGAGTGATGACAAAGAATGAGAAGAAATGGTAATGATGAGGATGATAGTGTAATCAAATATATTGATGATTTTCTTAAACTACATCTGTGGTGATAATTATGGAAGACTGCTAGGTTATTTCTACTAGTACATATCAAATTTTGTTGTGATTAATAATTTGAAAACTTATTATTTGCTACTTTATTATGCTCTCTTAAATTTCTTTACAGGTTCGACATTTAAATTCGTTGCTCTATTTTGTTATAGATTTTCAATATGGCTGACAGTTCATCATGAGAATATTTTGTACTTCTATATTCTTTTGAATTATTTTCTTTGTTTGTAGCCTCAAAAAACCTCAACGCCCACGATATCTCAAAGAGGTAAGATGCCTTGATACCCGACTTAGCCTTTTCTAATATTTGAGAGTACGTCAGCAGTTTTTTCCCTACACTAGCGTCTTTCAAGGATCAGAGGTTTTAGCTAACCACATACAATCTTATTTCCTAGATGAGCTCTTAAGAGCTTATAAGCATCAAATGTGCTTCTAAGCATTGATGCTAATGTTCTCTTCGTATGGAGGAAAACAGAATTAAACAGTCCCACTTAAATGCATTGTGGTTTCAAGCAAACATTTCTCAAAGAATTCATAAAATTCCTCTTTTAAAATTGTCTCGTTAATTCATTTATAAAGGTTAATGGCATACAAAGATATGCATTGGCAGCAGTCAGCAAGGTAATTGAGACACAAATTATCACCTTTTATAGTGGTAAACGTGATCATTCATGAAAATTTCAATCAATTTCCTTCCAAGTTAGGAAATCACATTGGCAACGTTTAGTCAATCAACAAAAACACATTTAATTTTCATCCACCAGTTATTAGTTAACCACATATCTTTTGACCAAAAAATTGGGGAAATTAACATACATCATTCGCTCTGGCTGCTTGTATTTCCATGGCCTTTTCAAGAACGTCACCCTACAATAACAAGCATCGTTAATTATGATGTAAATACCAAGCTGTAAGCGAAAGATGGAGGTAAGCGTATAAATACCACAGTCGGCCTGCTGATAAGACCACATTTGATACTCTGGCGAAGCCGCTTGCATTCTTCCTGAAAAATTAAAAGAGTAGGTGATGTAGAACAATTCTACTTATATCATTAATTACTACTAGTTTTAGGATTTACTTATTATTGGTTATTAAGATTCGTAATATTTCTAGGATTGTATTAGTTTTATTATTTAGTTGCTAGGGTTCCTACTTCTATTAGGAGTAAGTTATCAGTTTTCTTTTGCCTGGGTTTGAAGTTTTGGCCTTTCCGCCTAACCAAGCATTTTAGAACACTGGAATTGGGAGATTACCTCTTCTTCCAATGCCTATATAAGAAGGATAGACTGGTTTGTCATCATCAATCATATTCATTATATTCAATTATTCTAGACAATATTCTTGAGGTTCTTAGCTGTTTCTTGTTTTCACAAGATACAACTTCCGCTACTACACTAAATTAGTTCTCTTCTTTTCATATATCATTTTTTTTTTTTACTTAATTCACTAGAATTAGGAGATTACCTCTTCTTCCAATTCCTCCACTTTTATAGAGACGTTTCGCAGGATTCACCAGTACTACCTACTTCTTCATCAATCATTTCTATAGGTTTATAAACACTACTGTTTACAAACACGTCCCCAAGCATATGCTAAATCTGTGTAACTATCTTAGGTTCAGACATCATTGACATTAAAATAAATACATACAAGGATAAACCATGTAGTTTTGCAACCAATTTCAGATTGAGATGTCACTGCCATCATTTCCAATGAAAGAACTTTAAAAATGAAAATGTTTAAAGCAAGCATCAATATCTGGAAATATAGCATTACTCTTTATGGCGGACACCATTATTTCCTACAAAATGGCTGATTCACTTCTCGAACTGAGCTACTGGATATCAAATATGCCCAATTTTACTGACATTTAAATAGCAGTTAAATGAAATGCATTTCAAAATCATGTCTATCAAGAGTGATTTAGGAGATTCAATGATTTACATAAACTAGCAAGCAAGGCCACTGAAGCACAATAACGAACAGCTCGACTACATCTAACAAGGGAATCCTAGCTTAACTTGATCAATTATTTCCTGCTAATTAGTACTTGAAACTGTGCACATGCACCTGATTGAAACCAAACCCACAAGGAAATTCCTAGTGTTGCAACAAAGGGTCCACAGACTCAAGGGTTGGAGGTGGAGGAGAAGGTGTAACGACCCGACCTCTATGTCCAAGTAGTTATATCATACGTACTGTTCACTCTAGGTGGGCATATGCCCACTTAAGCCCTCACAACTTTTTATTTCATCTCCAGGATTCGAACACATGACCTCTCCTTAAAAAAGAATACCAATTGAACTCGTAACATGATTCAATTTAAGTCTCTTTTAAGGGAAATGTCATGAGTTCGAATCATGGGGACGCAACAGAAATCCGTAAGGGATTAAGAGGGTAGATGCCCTCCTGAAGCGGATAGTACGTAAGTTAACGGATTGAGCATAGGGTCATTACAAAAGGTGGTTTTCAAATTTGTTTTTAAGGATATTTTATGCTAGGAGAAAAAGAAGGTTCCTCTAAAATTAAATTCAATCACCTCGGTGAACTCTTGATTTGAGACAATATCAATCGATATGATCTCTGTCTTGTTTAGATTTAATATCTCCAGCATAATGTCGGATGTCCTTTTGCCAATTTTGTATGGTTCAGCTTTGCTAGTACCTGCACAGCAAATAGTTAGAATGACTATTTCCAAAGAAATATAAAATGGTGTCCAGGGTGAACCATTGCCAACATTAAGTTCCCCAAAAATAATAAAATATACACAATCCTAACTAGCTTCAAGAGTAAAAGGTAATAAAAGGAAAGTAACAAATGATTACCTAGAACTTGCACTAGTCTATACATATCTTGCTTCTGAAAACTACCAGAAATTCTTATTCTCACAAACATTCCAACAACTTTATCATGAAATGTCTCAATATCTTCAAGTAGATCCTCCATCAACTTCCGCCGTAGGTAAATTAAGCTAATGTTATGCATGTCGATTGCTGCATATTCAGCAACATTTGATTGAGGAGCACGGTTGTCACCTTTTTTACGCATTTTACGTTTCCTATCTTTAACCCCCTTGATTATGGTGTCAGCATTCCCATCAACCTCCAACAGGTCACTTTCAGTGTCAACAACACTCCCTTGAGCATCATCCATAGGTGAATCATCTTTTATAAGAAAATGAGATTCAAGAAGTTTTAACATCTCGAAATGTCCAACACGTGATTTTCCAAATAAATTTTCAAATCTGGCATCACATTTAATTTGACTTTTCCGACGTGAGTCACGAAGTTTGTTTCTTTTGATATAATCAAGCAAGAGAGCTTGTACAGCAAACTGAGATAGGACAGAAATGTCACCATTTTTCATGTGTGAAACAAATTCAAGAAGCTCTTCGGATGCCCACTTAGTGTTGTCAGATACAAAATTGCATTCATCTCCAGCTGTTGCACCTAAACTTACCGAATCCTCTTTTTTGGAGGGGGGTTTTGATTGTTGCTTTAGCTTTCTTCGCTTAGGTTTCTGGGTTTTGAATTTTTCAATAGCGTCAGAGTCAAATCCTCGTCCATCATTAGTGTCTACCTGTGCCTCTGGTGACTCTTGTTTGATGGTGCCAGCTGTTCCCTTCCATGGATTCTTAGCACTGGCAACTTCAACTGAAGATAGGTTAAGTTTAGACTTCAGTTCTATATAATAATCCTTGAAGAGATACTCCCAGCTATTTCTGTCATCAAAATCTATTTCAGCCTGCATCAGTCAAGGATGAGAGCAGGCAATCAAAATCCTTTACACAAACCAATTTCTTTTTCTCTCTTAGAGGGGTGAGGGTGGGGATTGGGGATGCAGTTTAAATATAACAATCATAAATTGAAAAGTGTAATTTTTTCATGAAATAGTTTCTTGCAGCATATGAAAACAAACAGTGAAAAGCAGAACGGTACCAAGAAAAAAAAATACGCATAACCATAATCAAGACAATACCTTGCCATGTGAAATTGGAAATAATTATTCGGTGGCAAACGGGAAAAGGCTATTTGATGTGATGTTAAAGCAAAATGCTAGTTTCTCCTGACCTAATGTCTCATTCAGATGTTCTAAAATACAATACATCACAGAATTAAAGGTTACAGGTTCTTATAACTGGTTTTGCATAGGTATAAATGTAAAGCTTTTCAAAATTACACAGAATTATACCAAACGGATGAAGATGTGTCCTTGGAGGAGAATTCTAGAAATATCAAAAGGAAACAATTTCACTAATCCTCATTCCTTGGAAGAACAAAAAAATTATTTCCTTATATCACATGAGGATGTGTAACCTACAATCAAGTGACCAAACACAAACGTATGCACATAGTTTCCGAAGAAGACATATTAGGGTTCAATGACACAAAATTACATGCAACTAAGGTGTCCAGGAGCACAGAATTTTCCTAAGCATAGACATATGGGCATATTCGACCCAATTTTTCATGGATCAAATGAATACCTGCTCAAACATGCCTCGTCTAACTTAAACTGTGCAATAATCTCAATGCAAATTAAACTGTGGGTAATACAAATTACAAAGCACATTAAAAGCCCTTCTCTGACATGGAAAAGTTTCCTCACGAGCCTATAATGCAAAATTACACAGCCAACAAATGACAACAAAATATATTGAACCACATACCTATGAACGTCAGATACAAATCCAAAGGATAAAGAGTTCACTTTCCAACCCCAGCAGGCGAACTTTGATGGAAGCTAACAGTAGGTAGGCTTTGTGCCTCGGAAGGGTAAAATGGAAGAGAGAGAGAGTAACTATGAGAAATAGCTGAGGGAATGAAAGATAGCTGACAAAGGAAAGGAAAAATTATCACCAACTCACACATATGACATTTTCCTCTCAAAAGCATTGACCACTAGGCAGGACCTCTTGGCTCCCTCAGGTGAACCAAATTTGAAATTCATCGCCAAGTGTTTGTGTTAAAACATCTACAATGGCTAGAGTTCCTTGGTTTTCTTCTAAATTGATAGATTTAAAACATGTCAATCTGCAGCAAGGTACCGCAGGTGAAAAGCGAAATTTCTGTTCTTCTTGTTCTTGTTCTGTTCTTGATTGTGTAGGGTTTCTATTATATGCTATATCTCTGCACAATTTCTATCTATTTAATGATCCAGATCATCGATGATGTGGCTCGTTGAAAGCAATCCAAAAGCAAAACGGAAATTATATAAAACTAAAAAAAATCATGTATGACACAGGCAGGAAGTAATATAGAATATTGAATTGTGAGATAAATGTAATTGCTAACACTGCCAAACTTAAGGTATGATACATCACAAAACCTCATACCACCAGAGAGATAGAGAGGGACGATAGAAGTACATACATCCTCGTTTCCTGGTTCATTGTTCTCAATTAACAAGACAAATCTCATGCAGGTCTCACAAAAGCCTTTGTTTCCACGAACACATAAAATAACAGCATCTTTAATGCAACCCTTGCACAAGGAAAATGCACATGTATAACACTTGTAGTGGGCATTCTTCTGACAAATGCTGCACAAATGCCAACCTGAAGTACAAGAAAAGATAGCATGTGTGTATCAGTCAAGAGCAAACTACAGACTTACATGTTTCTAATTACAGCAAGAGCGAAGTGTAGAAGCAAAAGTGACATATATATAACAGATATAAACAAGTTGCTCCAGTCAAAAGATCCCAAACCACGCATGTTGCAGTGAAAAACCTAACTGCTAGTATTGAGTACGAAATCAATCTAACACAAAAAATAATCAAAAAAAATGTCTAGAACTAATGAACCGTAGTTCAAACAGATAACATGCCAAAGCAATCAGTGAAGAAAGTCACTATTAATGCATCATTGTAAAGTTTGCATATCTGACTGAGATAATCTGTTTTCTGTGGTAATAATAACTCATAGATCAAATTAAGAAGACAGATATAACACTTTGCTACGTAGCCAATGGGAATTAAAATTCCTATCATGTGACCTGGATATCAAAAGAAGCTAAATCTGAGGAGTAAGTAACCAGACTCATTCACATCCACTCTATAATGTTTGGAATTCATTATATGCATGGAAACTTCATGCACAATACTCGGAGGTAACTTGCAGTATTGTTTACATAAACTTATCAAACGTAACATTCACTACTTATCTCCAATTAATGATGTGAACTCATGCGGAAATAGAAAGGGCCACTTACCACAATTCCAGATCCCCTTGGCTTTGAAAAATGCCTCATCTCTATTAACACAAGAAGGATGATATGCTTTTGGGCAACCTCTGAGAATTCAAAGGGGAAATTTTGATAAGCCCCATAAAACACATAACCAACAAACATATTTGAGAATCGCGGAAATACTTTTTTTTGGGCTACATTCTAAAGATTATATGTCACAATACAAGAAATTCACCTGCGGTCACACATAACGAGGTCCCCACCATCGAAGCAAATGAAACAAACATCATCTCCCACAAGCTTCCTCCCTGAAGCTTTTGCTGCAGTCTTAGAACTTGATAGAGTCTTTGATTTCTTTCCTTTCTTCTGCTTCCCTCCAGAAACTTTCCCAGTGTCAGCCACATTAATTTCAGTCTCCATTTCAGTGTTGTGAATCCCTGCCTCCTCCTCAGCAACCATTGCTTCATCCTCTTCATCTTGTACAGCAGCCAGTGAATCACCCAACTCCTGACCAGACTCAACCACATCGTCATTTGTTTTCTCAATCCCCATTTCACTCTCTATTGCCAATTTTGTGTCCTTGAATGAAATCCTCTCGGACAAGTTGCCACTTTTTGCCTCCATCACAGTTTCTGTCTCTGTTTCCATTTCAGTATCTGCTGCTGGAATCTCCTCCTCTGCCACTGCTTCCTCTGCAGTTTCAGCAATATTAGCAGGCTCATCTGACTCTGAAGCCTTTGAAACATCCAGATTTATATCCTTCTCCTGCACCACTTCGGTTTCCATCAGTAAGCTATCCTCAGCAACCAGACCTTTATCTTCAGCATACTCATCGTATAGGGCCTCTAATGACTGAGTTCCAACAACTCCCACACCACCATCTAATACATGAACCTGCTCTCCTGCACTCGCACTGGTACTGGCTCTGGCCACCTCAGAATTAGCCTCATTTGTCATCCCAAACTCCATTTTGGCTTTGGAGGTCGAAATCTCCTCTACAGTTACTTCGTCAGCAACCTCAATTTCTGAATCATTTAATTCAGCAGCAACCTTCTCCTTGCAGTCTATAGCATCCTTTATTAATACCTTTCTATTGCTTTCCACCATTAGAAATTCCATTGGCTCCACCCCCACTACTTCCTCATTTTCAAACTTCTCTCTCTCACCTATCTCTAGCTCAATTTCTGTCTCAGTTTTAGCATCTGATGCCTCCAATTCCTCTCTCACAACCACCGTTTCCACTCTTGAGTCAGCCACTGGCACCAATTCTCCCCCGTCTTTTTCACCTAGATCAAAATCCCCAACATCAGAAACAGCCATTTCACCACCATGTGATGCCTTTGATTCCTCTCTCACAACCACCATCTCCAATTTTGTGTCAACCACTGGCACCAATTCTTCCCCGCCTTTATTACCTAGTTCTAAATCCCCAACATCAGAAACAGCCATTTCACTACCACATGACGCCTCCAATTCCTCTCTTACAACCACTATATCTACCTTTGCGTCAGCCAGTGGCACCAATTCTTCCGTGCCTTTTNTCTAAATCCCCAACATCAGAAACAGCCATTTCACTACCACATGACGCCTCCAATTCCTCTCTTACAACCACTATATCTACCTTTGCGTCAGCCAGTGGCACCAATTCTTCCGTGCCTTTTTTACCTAGTTCAGAATCCCCAACATTAGAAACAGTCATTTCACCATCATGTGATGCCTCCAATTCCTCTCTCCCGATCACCATCTCCACTTTTGTGTCAGCCAATGGCACCAATTCTTCCCCACCTTTTTTACCGAGCTCTAAATTCCCAACATCATAAACAGCCATTTCACCATCTTCCACCGCTTCCACTTCACCTTCCACCACCGGAATTCCCTCCACCGTCTCCTGGCCCGCCTGTCCACTATCAATTACATTAAAAACGATTTCTTCGCAGCCTTCTGCATTCAGCTCCCTCGCCACCTCCGCCTCCGCCTCCGCCTCCAATCCCATATCCACCGCTTCATCTCTGTCCACAATAGCACACTCTTCTCTACCTTCCTCTTCCGCCGGTGTCTCGTCTGTCACAACCACTTCATCTGTCATATGACAACCACTTAACTTCGAATCACGCAATTCAGGAAAAAGCCCACATTGCTCCTCGCATTTAATCACTTCCTTTTCCAATTTTTCATCTTTCATTACCGTTTCTTCCTCCAAAAATGGCCTATTCACATTTGATAAATTCTCTTCGTCATCCTCCATGAATACAGGATACTCAACCTTTTTTTTCAAAACCCTAGACCTTGAATTTGTGTAGGCACCGGACTATAGGTCAATACAGATATACATACGTGCATTCGTGCTTCAAGAACGCGCAATGCTGATGAATCCTACTGTCGCTTGCTCTCAGAGGTTTTTTCTTGATGAGCAAACACATGAAATTTAGGGGAACCGAAGCTTGTCAAAGCCCCAACTCGCAACTTATAATTATGCACGTTAGTACGTTACAATCACAACTTACAAATTGATGCTTTCACGATTCGGTGAAATATAATTATAAATAAATAATAATAATGTTATTTGTACATAAAAAATTACAAAAAATTTATTAATATCATCCACATTATTTTCAAAATACATTTTTTTCTCTATTTTTTTTCAACCACACTTTTATCAATAAAATAATATTATACGTAAATCCAAAATATTTCATTATTTTTTAATAACACATTCTGCATCAATTTACTATTTCAAAATGTATCTTTTAGCAAAAAAAAAAAAAAGACTCGAACATGCACATAAGTGTCAAGAAGAGAGTGAAGAAGCTTTTTTTTTTTTTTTTTGTTATTTGAAATAGTAATTTTTTGAAAAATATATAATTGAAAACGAAGGAAAATTTTTTGATTTACATGTAATATTATTTTTTGGAATATTGTATTGTTCAAAATAAGAGAGAATAATAAAATTTTGAAATAATGGGACCAAATATTGGCTAAAAATAAAAAGACATGAATGCTCTTTCAATTGTGTAAAAAAAAAACCACACACTAATATCAGGGCCCGTTTGAGCCACATTATTATTATAGAATGAGAATAAAAAATATATCTGTTATTGAGTCTCATACAAGAGATAGAAATTCAAAATTGATGATTTGTTATGATGGATAACGGTAATATTTTTCATTTTTATGGATGAAAAATGAGAAACAAACAATGACTCAGAGTAAATTCAATTCAAATTTCAATCAAATAGATGACTTTTTTATTCAATGATATGTCGTCTCTTTGAACATTAGATCCTCATAATTTATATTCTATTTGTTCATATTTATCTTTAAAATTTAATACAAATATCTCATGAATAGTTTTTGCATTTGATTTGTTGTTTTCTAGTTATTTTTAGTTTTCAATTTTGTAAAATATTGAAAATATGTTTGATTTGGTATTTTCAAAAATACATTTTCGAAAATAAGGTTAAATTTGTGACATAAAATTCAAAAATATTTTTGAAGTTTTGAGTGTTTTGGGTTAAAATTCTGAAAATAATCAAAACGTAGAAAACAAGCATTTAAATAAGATTTTTTTTTTTTTTTAAAAAAGCATAATTTCTAACAAATAAAATTAAAAAAAAATCAAAAAGTAGATTCTAAAAAAAAAAAAAACTCTTAAATTCCAAAATATTATGAAAAATATGAAATCAAAATTATGAAAAAAAAAATAAAGATCATAAAAAACAAAAACAAAAATAGTTTAAGCTCTCAATGATAATTTTCATAAAAATTAAATGAACATAAATAAAAATATTCGTAGTCCATGGCATTAGTGTTCATTTTTGTTTTTACTATATTGAACTCAAATTATTATTTATTTTTATTTTACTTTTATAGTGAGGAAAAATATTGTAGGATTTACGAACTTTAAAATATATTTATTATTTAATAATATATTAACACAAGGTTATTGTATTTTTACTGATTAATCAAATTTAATGGAATAAAATACCATAATAACTCGAAGCTCGGGCAAAACGTCTCGTTTCGCGTCTAAATGCTTTTCTTTTTCAATTTCTAAATGTCTAAATTTTTTCCTTCCCTTCTTCAGTTTTATTTAGGCGTGCTTTTTTAGTTTTTTCCTTTTTTTTTAATAGTCTTTTATTTGACTTTAATTTATTAAGTTTTTTATTTTAAAAAAATATTTGACTTTAATTTAAAATTTTTAAATATATTTTATCTGTAAAAAAGTTAAAAATGAATTTTTTTCTAAAAAGTTTAATGAGATTTAAGTTATTGTGCTATCTACATTATATAATTATGATCTTGAGACTCTTTATTTTGTTGCAAACTCCAAAAGCATGTATGGAGCTCCTATAAATTATTATATAGGAAAATTAAAATTATGAAAAATATTCAAACTTTGTATTTCGAAAACTTGAAAATTGTATAATTGACTAATGGTATGAATTATTAAGTAAATATAGTATTTTATAATTTCAAATGTCGTTATGTGTTATTTGAATTATTAAATAATTTTTTAAATGATTAAAAATTTAAAATAATATTAAAAATAAGTAAACGCTTTTTTTATGCTGAAGCCTCGCCTAAACTCGTAAAACTTGAAATTTCGCCTCTACATTTAGTCACACTTTAGGCTTTTTAGAACAATGATTTTTAGCAATCTTAAAACATCGGTTCTAAAGAGGATCGAGCCAAACCAAAATTTTAGGAAATTTAGTAAGTGGTATCATCCGGTCCAAATTTAATTATGGAACCGAATCAATTCGATTATGTACCATAATTAAATTTTTTAATATTTACAATGATACTACTTTAATTCAACTAATGATATGTTTAATTTTAACTCTTACAAAATAAAATAATTCAACGTTAAAATATACAAATAACAAGTTGTCTAATAAGTTACATTTATCAATTTACCAAGAATAAATAATAACACTGAAATATCAGTAATTCCATCCGTTAATTCATTTGTTCAAGCCTTCAAATCTAATTGGGAGTTGGACTTAGCCCTTTGGAGTTTTAGTATTGGACACTTACAATTAATCACTAAATTAGTTAATTGATAAATTTATTTAGAAAAAAATTAAAATAAGTTAACCTATTCAATATGAAAAAACTTAGAAAAGATTGATTTATGGTCTAGAATAAAGAACCGAACCAAAGTCGTCGATTCTCTATTTTAGTATCCGTTTGGATATTTAATTTAAGAAGAACATAATCGCTTGATTCCGTCCGGGAGTTTTGTATAGCCCTAAAATAAACTCTAAATATAAAAAACTGAAAATGAACTCAAAATCGAAAATTGAAAATTGAAATACAAACCGAACTGGCCCTAACATTTCAACATTTTAGGGTTGTTTGGTGTAGATAAAATTAAATTTTTAGTAGATTTTGATAAAAATTAACGAATTGTGTAGTTAAAATGTTATAGATCTCATGAAATGTGTTATTGAAATTAAATTTTGACTTCAACTTAAATTTTAATTTACTTTTTAAGCTGAACAAAACAACGGTTTTGGAAGAGCAATTACATTTTCATGCATTTAGTTTATAATTGTTAAATACTATATTGGCTTATTTAGCGTGTTTATATAAATGAGCAATAATTATTAGATGTATTAGTAATTTTTTCTACAAATTTATTGAAAAAAAGATTGCATTTTATGTTGTGTTACGTGAAATACATGGTATGATAACCTACTAATGGATGGTTATTTTATTTGTTGAAAGTTGGCTTTTAATCGGCTATTGTCAATGAATGGATTGTAAATAGATAGTCGATTAACCTACAAACTTTTAATAAGCATTTGGTTGCCTACCACATGTTAAGAGACAGTCGGTCAACCGAACATCTGAGTTACTAGTCATATATGGCTAACTTTTTTTCAATTTTGTGTTGAAATTTAAATATTGAACCGACACTCTGTTTATTACTTGGGTGAGTTTGAAAGGAATGATCAAGGCAGATGCACATGGAAATGGAACGGGAGTAATGGAGAATATGTGGCTATACTTCATTTATCTATGAGTACATTGTCTACAAATGTGTATCATGATGTACAAAATCTCTTTAGTATTGATTCCTATGAATACAAAATGGAGTATGGATTTTTTATTCTTTTTTGACAATATACATCTTTTAGTTCCAACAATAAAGATTATTTTACAAGAGGAATTGAAGTAGTTGATTGACCTCAACTAGATGTAACTCTCACGAGGAATAATATTTTTGGTTTGCGTGTAATATTATTTTATTGAAGAATGTGTGGGTGAAAATAGCTGGAAAAAAATATATTTTAGAAATAATGAGAATCATTTCATTTCTAAAATATATTATTGAGAATTAGCAAATGAAAAATCGCAAGAAATAAAAATCAAGAAATATATATGTCATATTAACCATTCAAAATGAATCATTAAATTATATACAAATTAATGTGTGCTGAAATTAAATATACTTGACATCTTTACGATAAATTAAAATTTAATTTATCATATTTCAACATTTCATAAAAATTAGAACTTTTTAGAAAGTATAATGTTATTTTTACCTCACCGAGATCATCTCCACGTGATATGTGTGAAATAATAAGATCAGTTAAATAAGTGAATTTTAGACAATTTTATTATTCTTATCATTTAGGGTGTGTTTGTCTCCCATTATTGAAAGAAAAATAGAGTAATGAATAATATTTTTTTGGAGAATATGTAGTTGAAAAGTAAAGCAACTTTATTGGTTTATGTGTAAAATATTTTATTAGGTGAATATGTGATGAAATTTTTTTTTACTGTAGCAAACAAAATTTTAAAATAATGGTAGACAAACATAGACTTAATCTCATATCATGTGAGATTTATTGACTTCAAAATCCGTCAACAATCACATGTAAAATAATATATGTATAGAGCGATCCTACATTTGGCCTACAGAGGCCATTTAATGTTCAAGTCAATTGAAGATACGAGTATAATACACATGAAATAATTACTTGTGTTGCATGTTCTTTAGCTATACCTCAGAAGTATAACTTTAACTCCAAAATAAAATTTCTCTAAAACAGATTTAAAATGTAATTAATATAATTTATAGGCATTTCTTGGACAGTAATCAAACAACTACGTTTTATGAAGAAGTGTTCTTGACATTTTAAAAGTGCTTTTGAGCTCCCAAAAAGGCCTCCCAAACACACACTTAAAGCTTGTTTAGCATGATTTTGAAGGAAAAATAATTTTTTTTAATTAAAAAGTGAGAATAGTTATAGATTCCATAAAATAATTTTAGATATTTTTTTTCCTAAATATATTTGACAAACAACCTTTAACGTGTCTACTCCTAAATTTCCCGTTGCTTTCAAAATATTGAAATTCGAAAAGATTGATTAAGAATATGTTGTTTCTACTTTTTACAGAAGAGTTTTTTGAATAAGAGTCCATTTGATTTGTTTAAATTCTATGGAAAATGTTACATCGAGAAATTCAATTTCTACTTTGGTTGTTTAATACGAAAGTGGAAATGAAATTCGAATTCCAGAGTACAATCATTTTAAACTAATTTTTTTGCCAATTTTATGGAAAATACATTTCTATGGGGTACTTGGGTTTTTATTTTCCAACTTACATGAAATTTGAAAGTTTTTCCACATTTTCCAATCAAACGGACCTTAAGTTTTCTTAATTTTTATTTGAAAACTAATTTTCAAAAAAAAAAAAATTATACCTGAATTACTTTTAGAGAAAGGCATATTGAATTAACTTTCTTTAAAAACTCTGCTAACTTTTATAAAATTAATTAAATAGATCCAAAATTAACTTTTAAATCTTAAAAGTTCATTTTGATTTCTAAAAAATCACGTAAAATGGGCACTAAAACAACAAAACATATTTTTACTATAATTAATAGATAGAATTTAGAGTCAGTGCCAATTTTTTTTTAAAAAAATATAAACAAAATTTACATTTATGTTTTTAGAAAATCACAGTTGGAGATAGGCTATTGAAAAACAACAAATAGGTCCTTCAAGCCTATTAAATAGCCTTTTATTTTTGTAACACTTGATTCTCCATCTTTGATAAGAATTCCTTTTTTTTATTATTATTTTTTATCTTTCATTAAATAAAAAGAAAAAATGGATAAAGTTATTTACTGGGAGCTAATGGTCAACTTTGGGTGATTTCGTGGGTTTCATTTTCTTTAAATGTGAAATAGCATATATTTTTTTTCAAAAAAAATAAAATAAATAAAAAATCTGAGTTATGAATTAACGAAAAGTAACATCATTAGATCGGAGACTCAAGAGTAATGCTTGTAGCCTCACTAGGATTACAACTCAGTCTAGATGACGTTAATGTAACATTAAATGATAGGTAAAATTAAATAAGTTATTTAATTTCACATTTCATTTAATCAATGATTTAGAGTCACTTAGACTGTGGTTGTAATCTCAGTTGGACTAAATAGCATTACTCGAGATTCAAATATTACAAAAATAAAAGGTTGGGGATTGGTCAAAATATTATGTCGGGACTTACTCGTAATGATTTCAATAGTTGGGGACTCAAATGTAATTCTTCCTTTAAAATTTGTTCCTAAAAGGAAAATTAAATAGTAGTAGTATAGTTGAGGTGTGCCCTTATAAGCAATTTCTAATCCTACTGGCAACGGCTCTAAGAGGCCACTCACTCATCTTCTTCCAGTATCTAAACCCGAGTACTCGTACGGACGCCGTCGTATCAGGTTTTCTCCGTCTCTCTCTCTCTCTCGATCACAATTTTCCATTACGCTGAAATCCGAATCTAACGATGGTTTACATTTTATTTGGATTGCAAAAATTTGGTTGAACCACTAGGGTTTCAGATTTTGTTATTATGCATTATTCGACTGGGTTTCGTTAGTTAATTTTGGTGATATATTGGATTTATGAGCTAGGTTTCTTTCAATTTCTTGGATTTCCGAAAAAATTTCA
>CAIGRB010127480.1:9361-22816 GCA_903798255.1 Fraxinus quadrangulata | reverse complement strand
GGCTTTTTTAATTTAATTTTTAAACACTATATTTAATTTTTATTGTTGGATATAACTATTGATTATTTTCAACTTTATTAATATATTTTGGATTTTGCCTTTTTTTTTTTTGTTAAAAAATATTCATGATTGTTTACTGTTCATTGGAACCATTAGTTATATATTTTTATGTTGTTTTCTAATTTTTCAACTTAAGTTTTTTTGTTTGTGGGGAGGCTTACGCCTCGCCGCGTGACAAAAAAAACGCCTCAGTACCCGTTTACGTTTTTTCAAACCATGTGTATATCACTTTTTTTTTTTTAATTTTTTTTTCCTTTTTGGCTAAGTAAGAATATCAAGCTATTGATTACATCAGTGAAGAATTGAACTATCCAAAAAGAGCTGGCATTTTGATTTTCGTTTAATTAAAAGTTAAAATTTTGGATTAATTTTTAAAGAATCTAAATCATAGTAGTCAGTAAAAATAATGGAAAGAAAACTGAATATTCTTGCAATATTTCAAAGCATTAAAGGCAAAAGGTTAAGATAGCATGTTCTGATTAAAGGACAAAGACACTGCAGCCTTGAACATGACAGAGGCGCTTTATAATAACCAATCTACCCAAATGTTTAATAGAGATTAAAATTAAATTTTTAGTAAATTTTGATAAAAATTAATGAAATATGTGATTGAAAAATTGTGAAATCCCATAAAATATATTGCTAAAATTGATTGTCGACTTTGACCTAAATTAATATCTAGATTAAAATCACTACCAAATATGGACGGCATCTTTTGAACTTAAATGACAACCACCAAGTAATTTAGTACAATGACACCCACAAAGTAAATACTATATAATTTAGGAATTTATTTTCAGTAAAATCCAGTTGGTAGACATCGTCTCTAATATAAAATTGAAAAGACTAAACATTACTGTTTAATTGGAACTTGAGTAATCTTAAGGTATTAAAAATTTCAAGTTTCATTAAAAAAAAATCTGGATACATTACCATCCCATTATCAACACACATACAGACATACACACGTACATACATACAAAGAGAGAGGGGGTAAGGATACTTGTCAACAGCGGAGAGAATATCAGTCTTGTCAATTTTTCCACCAAGCCCAGATGCCAGATCCAACGCTCCTGCTTTCGACATCTTTCTCTCTTTCAGCAGTGGCTCACCCTCCGACAACTCTTGAAAATCTAAAAAGATTTATACTTGTGTGGCATGTGAGAGTCATCGAATGGTGTCCCTCCTATTAATAAATGTGCGGGCTTTATGTGCATTTAAAAATTTTGGCTTGTGGTCCTAACTTCCTAATGTAAATGGGGTGTAAAAGAATTAGTATAAAAATCGAACCTTAAAAAAAGTAAAGAAACCAAACTAGAATAGTAAAGAAATCTCTTCCCTCCAGAAAAATAAATAAATAACTCAGAAGCTTACTTACATTGAAAAGGCCGGATCTGCCCAACCTTGAGACTCAGAGAGAGTTTGATGAAGAGAAAGAACTGGGGAAAGAAAGAATGGTGATAAGTGTATCTTATACACTTATTTGAATTCTAAAATATTGATATTTCGTAATTCTTTTAATGAATTTATATCTTAATTTATTATATAATGTATTATTAGGTGAAACCCAATGAATGAAAGAAAGAAGCGAAAAATGGTGAAAAATGACAAGATCCAAAGTTTAGGGGCTAAAGTGCAAATAAGCAAACGTTGTATCGAAACTCACGATGAAGATTCGAGAATGCTATGAGTCAAATGGATACAACTAAAGGTTAAAAGGAGTGAAAATATGGCTAAAATATTTTCACAAATCAATTTTCAACGACACAAGGATGTCCAGATTTTTAATTGGAAATTGAATCCCATTCTTGGTTAAGTAAACGTTCGAATTGAAAAAGAGTTAGTTCTAGCAAAGTTGTAGCCCCTTGAATTATCTTTCCAATACATTTTGAATCATCTTAAAAGGATATCGGAAAAAACGTTATAACAAAAATACTGAAACGGACACAGAGTTTGGAACAGAGATTCAGCGCCCAGGCGCTTTAAAGAGACAGCAAAAACAGAGATGCGGAAATATTTTGCGCACGGGCTCAAATTTTGAATTTCGTCATTTTTCACCAATTTCGCTTCTTTTTTTCAATTCCTCGCTCAATTATTGAGTTTTACCTATATAACATAAAATACAACAATTTAAAATATATTTTTAAAAAAGAACTATCAAATATCGTTGTTTTAAGCCCCGAGTAAATGTATAAAATACACTTATCACATGACCTAACACATGCATTTCCATCTTCATTTATTCTAATTCATGTATGCCTCTATCAAAGTTTACGTTCAGCCTTCCCTTCAAAATACTGGAAGAGTGATTTAAAATGAACTTTAGAAAGTTTTGAATAATTATAGTAACTTTGAATGTGTGTAATTAGTAAAAAACTCATTTAAAATCATTGTATGTGATTTTATTTAACTACTTATCTAATATCCCATGTGAAGTTTTGTTTAAAACCCACAAAATTTCAGAATCGATCCTGACCCATAAGTTCATATCGAGTAACTACATTGTACCAGAGCCTAGTTATGTACAATGTCAATAATTAGAGATGCGAGCATGTTAGTAGAACTTTGGTACAGCCTTAAGTAGACTAAAGTCACTTCGAAGTACAAAAGTTAGTACTCCTAATGCATCACTTCTGCTGGAAATTAACTTTCTATTGCTTCCTATAAAATTGTGGATCGTGCAATTTACTGCCCTCACAGTTGCCCACAACACCGCTTCATATGTTGCATTAGCTTTCGGTACTCGTATTTGGGGCGACTGTATCCTCTTTTTATTTCGATCACCATTCGCAGTGATTTATCCATTTGATATGCTGGTGCTGGTTTACACAAAAAAGGATACGGTGCCGCTGCGCCACATGGTTTTCCAACCACTCTCTCTCCCTTCTAGTTGGCTCCGTTGACACTCATTCATCCTCTCCACTCGATCTCGGTGGAACCTCAAGGTCGAGTGAGATGAGATGATCATAATGGTTGAGTGTGAGGACAAAATCTTAAGGTCACCCACTCAAGAGAGGATCACTCGTTTGAAACCAACTTGACTAGGTCGAGCCAAATTAGTTGATCTTAAACTATACATGTCCAATCGAGTCCCTTCATAATGTGTTGACACTTTAAGGTCTCCCTAACTCTCTACGTGAACAGAAGACCAAAATTAAACTCTAAAATCTCGGGATTTTGAATTTTAGCTTTTCAAGCTGGTGCAATTTACTCTTTAAAGAATATTAAAGAAGACACGAGGGTATGAAGCGTGTGGAATTCAATAAAGTTCGAAGAACACCAGGTCGTTGCTTTACAAAGTACAATAACACGTCAACACCACCTAAAATTCAACGTTAACATTGATTTATTACAATTTTTAATTCATTTTGATGATAATTAATCAATCTGAGATGTTCTCAATTCATATTTTAGTTGGAATCTAGATGAGCTTGGAGCGCACACAAATGGGTTGCTTCCCAAATCATGCAATGAAATACTCGTACTCGGTAATGTGGACGTTGAAGAGCACGTTGCAGTGATAGCTCCGATTCCATTTCTTATAAGGTAGACGATAGCTCCTGTAAGAATGCATGTGAAAGAACTCCTAAAGGGAAAATTCAAATCACAATTAAAAATAATAATTGAGTTTTTCTATAGGTATTAAAGGCATTGACAATTATCTACTATGGCTAATAAGAAGAAGGTTATCCAATCTATACCCAATGTAGAACACCCCGTACTGGACCGCCTATTGATATGAGACCATCACATTCATGTTAGGCGCCACCACTATGAGACCCTCTACATTCATAATCGAGTTAGGTAGAGTTAGGTCTCTAGCTATCAATTAAAAACTCGAACCAGTCCAATCCAATGAATTAAAAAAATCAATAACTAAAATGAAATATCTAAATAGACACAATTATGGAGACAAAATAGACTTAGTATGTATAAATGTTCTTTTTTATTTTTTATTTTTACATACACTGACTGGCATTAATTAGTTATGTTCAAATGCAAAATAATTTGACGATAAACTAAAAATTAAGGATGTGATAATGAAATAAATAAACCAAAAAAAAAAAATGCAGAGACGTCGAGTTGTTAGCACCAAAAAAAAAAAAAAAACTGTAAAATGAAAATGCCACGTAGTTTCAAACTTATTCATATATTATTTTTCAGAAAGAATTCCTTATATAAACTAAAAACAAAGGAAGTTTTCAAGTGATTCCAAACCTTAAAAAATTGTCCAAATTCAACAAAAAAATAATCGAATTCAACTTGAATTGATCCCAGGCCCAAATCGACCAACGCGGTCCAAACTGACCTAAGCTTGATCGGTTTTGGATTGGATTGGTTTGATTTTAGGAAAAATACATAATTACCTACCTTTCAAAATACATTTTCAAATTTGACAAACTTGAAGATTTATTTCAAAAATCAGGTTATAAATAAAAATATGATAATAATTTAATTAAATTTATTATTCTTTAATTATAGGAAATTGAAATGATAATATATTATATTCAACTACGTCTTTATCAATTCCTAAAATAGAGGATTCAGATGTGTTTGTAATCAATTTCATATTTTCATTCAATTACAAATTCCATCCAAATTAAACTCTTTCCACAGCTCTACAGAAGAGAAAACCAAATGACACTCAATTTCAAACCCACACCGTCATACGACCATCGAAATCACTGCCATCTTTTTCGAAAATCCAATTAACCAAAAGTAGAAGATCATTGAGATCACAGATCGACCATCACCATAACTTCGAAGAGCAAAAATTTCAGCTTTGAAGTCACAAAATGAGAAGATTAAGAAACTACAAGTCAATCATTATCATCACTTCGAAGAGTAAAATTATCTGGTCCAAACTTTTGAAGATTACTGTAATAAAAAATCGATCATCATCCTCGACTCGAATAGAAGAAATTTCAGATTGGAAGTCACAATCTAGTCATAAGTAATTCAATTTCGAACCCAATTAATGTTTACTGATTTACATAATTGTTTTACTAGATTCATCAATGTTGAAAGTATTGATATATCTTATTTAATTTTGACAATGCAATTGTTGTGTTTATGTTAAGTGTGTCATTAAAGATCATTTTTTTTTAACTTGACTGTGATCACGGTCCATTAGTTTGATGTCACGATGTTTCAAATTTGAGAAATAAGATTAAATAGTGAAGAACAAGGCACAACATTTTCTTATGTATCGGTCATTGAGACAGGTTATTTTGAAAATGAATTTGATGTATTTTGAAAAAGATCTTGCTATATATCAGTGATAAAGACACAATTTCTTGTAGATTGATGTTTCAATTTTTTGGTTAAAAGACTGTGATCACAAGTTACTGATATTGTTGTTATTTTTGAACTATTGGATGTGTTTTCTGTGTTGTTTGTAATCAGATGTGTTAACAATAACTGTTTGTGACCAGATTTGTGTTATTGTTATTATTTGTGACCAAGTATATGTTAATTATGATTGTCCTTGACCAACTCTATGTTAGCTGTGATTGTTTGTGGCCAGACACATGTTAAAAGGAATCTGTATTTCATAAGTTTTTAATAGGAGTTTGTTTGTGACCATATCATAAATTTTTAACAAGAGTCCATATTTCATAGAATGTATGCATGAATATGATCTATTAGATGAGTTTTTTGTGCTCTTTGTGACTGTGACCTGTAACATTAACATTTTTTATGCATGTTACTTGTTAGTTTGTGCAACAATTACTTGTTATGAGAAATAATTTATATGCATGTTATTTATTCTATTTGTGACCTGTGACATATATATTACACATAAGTTACCTATATATTTAGGTGATTGTGACCTGCTACCAATGCAGAATGTTGACCTGTCACTTAATAAATGTGACCAATTACATGTGACATATAACTTGTGACCTAGGAGCAATGATCTGGGAGATGTAACTAGATATATGTCTGGTTGTGACCCGTCGTCAATGCAATGAGACGTGTGACGTGTGATATATGATTGTGACCTATGTGAAGTGTGACGTGTGACCTAAGACCAATAATCAGGGAATGGTAACCAAATATATATCTGGTTGTGAAATGTCATCAATGCAGAATAAACTGTGATCTATGACATATGATGGTAACCAATTATATATGACTTGTGACATGTAACCTATGACTTGGTATTAGTGATTTGGGTTCTAACAAGATATATATCAAGTTGTGACATGTCATCAATGTAAAATGTGATTTGTGATCGGTTTTATGACATGTCATCAATGCACAATGTAAACATGTGACATGTGGCCTGGGGGCAGTGATATGGGACATTTCACCAATTACATGTGATTTGTGACCAATGAAATATGACTTATGACCAATTACACTTGACCTATGTCCAGGGACATGTGACCTGTAACAGATAACATTTTTTCAGCAACATAAAGAAACTAAACGACCTGGTTAAATAATAGGGAAAAAAAATTCCACATGACATGCTTAAATGACAAGAACCTCATACGTCCAAAATTTCACCAGCAACATAAACAAACTAAATGTACAGTATTAATCAAAATGAAACAAATTCATATTCGTAGACATTGAATGTTTCGTCCACATAGTACATCAACTATCTATTTGTCAAGCTAATAAATTTTGAATTAAAAAAAGAAAAAAAAGAATACATTAATCATTCAATTTCCTTTTTTTTTTTCCTCATTTTGGGGCTTGTCTGATCTACCGATGTTTAAAGAGCAAAGAAGCTATGTCCATCCAAACTCTATTGACATCAAATGATTTCAAGGTCATTGTGGAGTAAGTATATTAAAATCACGAAGACATTGGCTTGTTTAATCTCGAAGACACCGCAATCATGGCTGAATAAAAATACAAAACAATATATTAGGAATGAATAGAACATTAAATCCCGTGTTTATAATTGACAAATACGGTCACAAACTTGTCCATTTTGCTGTTGAAGAATTTCACTAACAATGTTATCAACACGATAAAAGTCACAATTCTGGATAGTAACGCAAATACTACACACCCGAACAATCTAGAATGATTATATGAGCTCATTCTAGATCTTAAAAGATAAGACATAGTTAATCATGCTTGTTGTTGAACTTGTGGTTAGTTTACCCGTAAACCAACTTGCTTCGAGGATTATATACAACAAATAATTAGACAGACATAGCTTCAAAATCAGAAAATGTAGACTTGATTTTGCAAAACATTGAAAACAACAAAACGCACACATAAAAAATATATTTTAATATACTTAAAATATGATATGCAATTAATAGAAATCAAATGATTTCATTTAAAAACTAACATAAAAAACCATGTCAAATTTAACAAATCATTATTCATAAATGAAAACAAAGAGGTGGAATTGTGTTATTTCTTCTTCCCTGAAACAGTGCTCTTGGTTGTCAACGGAAAAACTAGTACAAGAAGAAGAGAAAACGGGAAGACTAGTGGAGTTTGAACGTGAATCCATTTCAAATTGACATTCAACAGCATCGGGATCTCAATGAACCCATCAGACAATTTCCAATGAATCCATTGGAGTTATTGACGGAGGGTTGCACGAATTGAACAAGTTACTTTGCAGAAAATATGTGACATAATGGTTGACATAATAAGGGCATGATGTAATTGGACGAAAGATTTGATTGTGTTTTAAACAGTCTAATAATAGTTTGTTATATGACATTATGTCAATAATTATGTCAAAGTAGCATGATTGTTCACGAATTTACTGAAGATCGTAAAATGGATTTCATTCTCTCTCCCCATTTTAAGTTTTTGAAATCAGTTAATGAACCTACAAATTTGGGTTAATTACTAAGAATGCCTTATTTGATAATATAATTTTAACAGTATGAAAATATATTATTTACATAATAAAAATATAACTCACACCAGATTTTTTAATAAAATTAGTTAAGACCTAATTAATGATAATGTAATCTTAAATCCATGGTTTCCTTTAATTTTCTAACTTGTATTTGGATTGGATAAAAATTCGACCCAACTCAATCCAATCCATCCCTAGTCCTAATCAAACATTTCAAATATCTACCAATTATATCATAATCTTTCATTTATTGCACCCGTGATCCCAAATCTTTTAAATGCGTACGCTTGGAGTATAAATGGGCAGTTGCAGTCCACAAGTCCATCAGTTTACCCAAAAAAATGATTTTGACCCATATTATTTTAACTACATATTTTATAAAACTTACAAAAAAATTTTTTTATCAACTTTTATCCAAATATATTAAAAAACTTATTTTAACTTCCATCAAATAGGGTCACAATATCTTTGTAACATGGACTTTTTTTAAGGTCTATTTTTTTAACAATTCAAAACGATCCTTTGAAAATCTACAAGTACATGGGATCATGGTCAAGTAATATAATGATAAATAGAGTATCTAGCCCATGATGACCATGTGTTTGACGAAATTAAAATTAATTGCAACTTTAATCGAATAGCAAACAAGTTGTTCTAATTTTCTATACTAATCCCTAAATTATCAATTAAACTAATAAAAGCAAGTAAATATATTTTTCAACTATGTGAGATACATTCTAAGATATCGATCTCCCTTATTATTCAATTTTTAGTATAACAATTAAATAATGCAAGTAAATGTATTTTTCATATATGTGAGATTCATTGCTATGATGTCGAATCCCCCTTGTTATTTCATATTTAGTGTAACTATTAAAGTGACTATTTAAAATCATTCATATTGATCAATGCTCCTAATTTAATTGAAAGCTCCTTTTGATAGCGATCAAATATATTCTCCTCACGTGACTATTCTATCTCTCGATGAAATGTGAAAATATGATAAAAACATTAACAAATGCTAGAACGCCTATTGCAATTGGACCCTCCAAGTGTCAAAAATCGATCATCATCCTCGACTCGAATAGAAGAAATTTCAGATTGGAAGTCACAATCTAGTCATAAGTAATTCAATTTCGAACCCAATTAATTTTTACTGATTTACATAATTGTTTTACTAGATTCATCAATGTTGAAAGTATTGATATATCTTATTTAATTTTAACGATGCAATTGTTGTGTTTATATTAAGTGTGTCATTAATGATCAATTTTTTTTAACTTGATTGTGATCACGGTGCATTAGTTTGATGTTTGATGTCATGATGTTTCAAATTTGAGAAATAAAAATTAAACAGTGAAGAACAAGGCACAACATTTTCATATGTATCAGTCACAGAGACACGTTAGTTTGAAAATGAATTTGATATATTTTGAAAGAGAGCTTGTTATACATTAGTCATAAAGACACGATTTCTTGTAGATTGATGTTTCAATTTTTGATTAAAGGACTGTGATCACATGTTACTGATATTGTTGTTGTTTTTGATCTATTGGATGTATTTTTTGTGTTGTTTGTAATCAGATGTGTTAACAGTAATTGTTTGTGAGCAGATCTGTATTATTGTTATTATTTGTGACCAAGTATATCTTAATTATGATTGTCCTCGACCAGGTCTATGTTAGCTATGATTGTTTGTGACCAGACATGTGTGAATTTGTATTTCATAAGTTGTTAATAGGAGCTTGTTTGAGACCATATCATAATTTTTTAACAAAAGTCCATATTTCATAGGATGTATGCGTGAATATAACTTATTAGATGTGTTTTTAGTGCTATTGTTTACTATGACCTGTAACATTAACATTTGTATGCATGTTACTTGTTAGTTTGTGCAACAATTACATGTTATGAGAAATAATTTATATTTATGTGATTTATTCTCTTTGTGACCCGTGACATATATATCACACATAAGTTACCTATATACTTGTGTGATTGTGACCTGTTACTAATGTAAAATGTGATCACTGTGCATTAGTTTGATGTTTGATGTCATGACATTTCAAATTTGAGAAATAAAATTTAACAGTGAAGAACAAGGCACAACATTTTCATATGTATCGGCACAGAGACATGTTAGTTTGAAAATGAATTTGATGTATTTTGAAAGAGAGCTTGTTATATGGCACTCATAAAGACACTGAAATTACGATTATTCTTTTTTAATTTTGGTATTTTGACAATTTTTAATGGTTAAATTAATGGAATTGAATTGTAGAGGGGATTTTCGCACAAAATATTTCAAACATGGGGGTTTTTACGATTTTCAATAGGTACGAAGGTATATCGCAATTAGAAACGTTTTTAAGAGGATTTTCTGCTATTAATCCTTTGTGTAAAATATTATTTTATTAAATAATGTGTGGTTGAAAAGAATGTAAAGAAAAATTTATTTTGAAAATAACGAGTATAAAACAAGTGCTAAATTCACGACCATACTAGCTTTAGCAATAAAAGAGAAAATAGAATCAGAGGAAATTATTCAGAGGACAATGTAGATCATTGATCTCAATGTCATAAAAATTATTTTTAAATTTTCACATAACTTATTCAGAGGACAATTTACTTGTAAAATTTAGAATTTTATGAGAAATCTATGCCCTAAGGGGCGCAAGGCATTCCTCGTGGAAGTCATACCGGACTGTATAATTTTGTTTTCAGAGAATTTCACGGACCTTCTGTAGGTAAATCCAACCTAAGCAGTTTGATATCCCATTCCGAACTTCGACCCAAAAACAAGAAGTTGATTTTGATGTTTAACCGAAAACTTTTAGCGAGATTTCACATAACCTCATTAATCATGCAATATTAACCAGTGTTCTAAAAAGTGTAAAACGTGATTAGACGTTGAGGCAAAATTTCAAGCTTACGAACTTAGGCGAGGTTTAGGCATAAAAAAATATTTTCTTATTGTTAATATTATTTAAATTTTTAATCATTTTAAAAAATTATTTAATAATTAAAATAATTCATATCAAACATCTAAAATTATAAAATTTTAGATTACTTAATAATGTCAATTATACAATTTTCAAAATTTGAAAATGCAAAAATTAGCATATTTTTCATAATTTCAATTTTCAACTAGATGAGTTAAACTTAATAGACTTATAGGAACTTCATACATGTTTTTGGAATTTGCAACAAAATAACAAGTCTCAAGATCGTAATTATACCATATCTTAAATCTTATTTAACTATATAAATAAAGTCATTTTTAACTTTTATACAGATAAAATTTTTACTAAACTTGAAATTAAAATCAAATGAAAAGTTTTTTTTTAAAAAAAATAATAATAAAGTGTTTAGAAATTGGAAAAAAAAAAAAGTCTAGGCACAAAGTGAGGTGTTTGGCCGTCTTGCTTCGAGTTTATGTGAGCTTTTTAAAATACTGATATTAACCCAAAGTTGATTTTTACAATGTGTAATGTGTTATGGTCCAGTTCAACTAGGTTTAAGCTAAAACTTGTCCAAAAGAAGATGGTTTGGGGTAAATCAATAATTTCATGCAAAAATAAAATAGAAATCTTAGAAATTCCATCCTATAAATGAGGGTGGTGAATTTCATCCTATATGGGAGAGTTTTTAACTAGATGACTATTAATTTGTTAGGATTTTAGCTTAAATATGTGATTTCGCTGCTGAGGTAAGAAAGGAATTTACTTTTAATTTAAAAAAGCTCATCCTCACCTTATCATTGCTGATTTTTATCCTAGCTATACTATGTTGGTCGAATACATCATGTAGTGGTCAGTTGACTCTAGATCGGTCATCTCGAATCCAATTCAATGCTTGTTTGGTTAAGCTTTTAAGTGCTTATAAATAGTTAATATAATGTATAAATTTTTAAAGTCACTATCGGACAAGCATTTATTTGGACAAACCCCTTGCATGAAGTGCAAAATAAACATTCACATACGAATATTCGATTATGGACCATGCTAGATAAAGGGGGTCACGTAGGCCATGTTCAAACAGGGGCCTGATGTAGTGCTCCCTATAGATGGGCTGTCTGTCGAGTGTCATGTTCAAACAGCTTAACCCTTCGATTATTGCCTATAAAGGCCCAAGTTTCAAATGATTCACAAATCACTTTTTCTATTTTTTAGCTCATTAATAAGTAATAATCATATTTTTCTTTTCAATAATTGCATGAAATTCATCATTTTCTTGGTTAAAAATAAAAACAACATTTTCATTTTGATCCCTAAAAGCTGAAATA
Organism: Fraxinus quadrangulata; assembly: GCA_903798255.1. Classification (NCBI taxonomy): domain Eukaryota; kingdom Viridiplantae; phylum Streptophyta; class Magnoliopsida; order Lamiales; family Oleaceae; genus Fraxinus; species Fraxinus quadrangulata. The sequence continues at coordinate 10,625 of CAIGRB010127480.1, read as the reverse complement.
TAACAAAAGCCCGTAACTGGATCAAGTAGTTCACTTCGATTCTTCTTAGATTGAATGGACAATGGGTATTAAAATCTAGAATCGATGATTTTGTTTAATTTGGTTCGGTTTGGTTTTAGACCAAATAATCAAATCAAAGAATCGAACCTCCTTTTGTTTTTTTTTTTCACCACCACAGGATTACTAAAATGGGTTTAACTTGATCTATGGAGCATGAAATCCCATGATTCCACATTTGCGAGGCAGTTAATATATAGGGCTTGTTTTCTAATTGATATTATTCCGAATTCTAAATACACCGTTCATAACATTTTTTCACAATATAAGCAGAATCTAAAAAAATCTTGCAATATTCAAAAACTAAATTTCTTGTAAATAAAATCGTCAAAAAAAATGCTAACATAAAATCAATCAAAATGAGTATAACACAATAAAAAAAATATGTTATTTCCATTACTTTTAATTTTTATTTCATGTGTCATTTTTAATGTAAATTTGAAGGTTTGAAGCGATGGAATCAATTGGATGGAAATGAAATTCGCATATTTGTGTGTGTTAGTATTTACTTTTTGATCATTTGTATACATTGGTAAATGAATGTTACTAGTCTTTTTATTTGAGTTTTTAAATTTGCACTATCTTTGTCGTTTTATAAGAACTAAGATGGAACCTATCTTTTGTTAAATTAATGTTGTATGATTTTAAACATTAAACAATTTAGTTATGGTTCGGAACCTATCTGAACAGAATATTGATTTCGATTTGATTTCGTAATTAAACTTGGAATCACTGCTTCATTTACAAAATACCCGATAATTATTGGTTCGATTTGATTCTCCTTATGACCAGATCGAACTGAATCGTGCACAAACCTAATTTTTGGAGTCCATACGAAAATAAATAAATAGAAATTAATGAAAGATTCTGTTGACATCAAAAAATGAGCCAACAGAATCACTTCCACATTCCCTCCACGTAGACATCACCTATACACTAGAACGCCCTGTTAGAAGACAAAGGCCACTAGATGAAAAAAGAATTCGGCGACCGTTTGCACTCCGATAATCAAGTCAACAGTCGGACGGAAGAAAAAGAAAGTGCAAGTGAGGGAGAGGGAATTTGAATAAAACTAGAAATCATACCTTATTGCGAATGAAACTTATATAATTAATGTTAATGGACCAGTGGTTAATGGGCTGAGCCCAAGATGCAATTGTTTAATTATATAGCTCAATCAATTCAATAGTCGATACCACGTCAACAT
>CAIGRB010127455.1:0-18737 GCA_903798255.1 Fraxinus quadrangulata | reverse complement strand
TTTATTTTAAAAACTAAATTCCAGTCGGATTCATTCAAGATAGTATCGTCTTCGTCTCTAACATGCCTACTGTTATAAAACTCAGTAATAAACGTTTCAAAACCTTTACATGATTTTAATAATAAATATGTTGAGTTCCATCTATGGCCTACGTCAATAATAAATATTTTTGTATTAGTATTCCCACATTACTCACAAAATTCCTCAAATACTTGTTTTCTACTAGGTGTAATGGTGATATATATAATTGCATTCCTAATTCGATTAATTTCATTTTTAACATGTTTTAAACCGTCTTGTACTATTAAATTAAAAATATGGCACACACATCGAATATGAAATAAATAATCACCAAAATCAGGTTGTAGTACTCTATGCAATTTATCGATAATATTTTTATTTACAGTAGCGCCGTCGAACGTAAAAGAACGAATTTTACTCTCGCACTTATATTTTTTAATTATTAACATAATAGCATTAAATATAGTTTGAGCATTGTGCGGGTACTCGACAATTTTAAAAGCAATAATTTTTTTATGCATAACCCAAAGTGGATCTATATAGTGTGCAGTTGCAGTTATATAACATCTCTTATTAATCCCTTCCCACACATCTGAAGTTAAGGATATCACACCCCCATATTTTTCTAAATCCGCAATCAATAATTTTTTTGAATTAAGAAAATATTCAATTGTATCAGACCGAAGCGTATTTTGACTTACCCCAACGTACCTCAGTTGAAGATATTGTTGAACGAAGTTTAAAAAATGTTGGTTGTCCGCGATTGCTAGTGGCAACTCCACCGCGGCAACGAACTTCACTATTCCCGTTCGAGCTTCGGCCTCCGAATACATTCACGTAGAAAGTAGCATAGTAGTAGCACTAGCGCCTGGAGTACCAAACTGTAGTTGTGTTTGACCAACTGGAAGAAACCCATGTTTGGCCACACAGGTTTTGTAGTGACGGTTGAGGTGGGTTGTTCCAATGCCTTTTTACCATGCCAGTCGTTGTTAGCAGTATTTACATACTGCTTTTGTTTTTATTTTTTATTTTAAATATAAATGGGCGGCTCGTGGGCTCGCCGAGCAGCTCGGCAACTCGATGAGCCGAGCCGGGCCGGCTCGCTAGGCTTGTACTCGGGTTCAATTTTTGACGAGCCCGAGCGGCTCGTGGGCTGCTATAGTACGAGCCGAGCGATCGAGCCGACGAGCCGCTCTGCTCAATTGTCACCTCTAACTACCTGTTTATCATACAAGAAAATTATGAAATCAAAGGCTACAACAACATGGCAAAACTTGTCCCTCAAAGAAAACCAGGAATCCTAGTCGACTGCAAAAGTGAACTAAGGCCAACTTCTTCTATTACAAAGAGAACCTTAATCTTTTGAGAAAAGAGGGATTCTGGTTGTCATTATTTCTCTCACAACATTCCTTACAAACAGATCGAAGCAAGCCGAGCACTGACCTTTCATCAGACTTCTCTGCATAATGCTTGCACTCTCGAAATGGTTACAGTTTAAAGGGTTATGTACTGGGTAGACTTCCTTCGGCCGGTGCTCTAGTCCACATGCGGCTAAAATGGTATGAGTAGAGCTCTTTGCAGTGTCCTTGAAGGTACTGTAGCCAGCATCGACATAATTATCAATACTAAATTAAGAAAAATAAAAATATATGTAGTTTTGCAAAACTAAAGGCATCCATCGTAATATTGGAAGGAAAAATCAAGCATTCATTATCTACGATCAAAGGTTATATTTGTATTCGCTTCATGCATTCGAAAATATAGACAAAGGATTTACAATGTCAAAATCAATTATAATTAAAATGCTCTCTTGTTTGATAAGGAAACAAATGAAAATTAAACAAAAACCATATAGTCAAATCCAGTCATCTTCAACAAGAACATTTGAATCACAGGACAGGAGAAAGTATAATCTAAATGATCAATCTTCACAAGTGCAAGACTTCTCCTGAAAATTTGAATAGTTATTGCTGCAAATTCAAAGTTAACATACCTAACTCTAGATTTCTGGACAAGCTTTTTAAATGACTTCTAACCATCAATTGCACTTGTTCTTTTTCTAGGGGGAGAACGGTTTACCTCTTTAAGTTACAGTGGCAATATAGAAACATCACTTATAATGTTTTATCTGCTACTGAAAGGATGGGGATGCTGATGAACTAATCCCAAACCAAGCCTAGTGTTGATCTCAGCATATTCATTTTGTGCCAGTCTGCCAAAAGAGTGATCTGTGGATGTAGAAGCTTGATTGGGAAGCATTTGCACCCTCAAACTGCTGAATCTCGGAGAAAATGCTTCCCTACTATACAATGAAGCTGTGTTATTGTCCCGTAAACTTCCTTGAAGATACATATTTAGTGGCACTATTCTTTCCGGAGCTACTGTATGTTCGGGTGCTAATTCCCTACCCCGACCTACTTGCCAACCAAATAGACAGTTCCCTGATATTCTGGCTATACCATTAGTTCTGTTTGGCTGTCTACCTCTGTTGTTAAGAAGTTTCTGCGTCTTTCAAACACTGTACATGCCCCCAATCCACAAGCAGGAGGAGCGGCCGGGTGCTAATTCCCTACCCCGACCTACTTGCCAACCAAATAGACAGTTCCTTGATATTCTGGCTATACCATTAGTTATGTCTGGCTGTCTACCTCTGTTGTTAAGAAGTTTCTGCGTCTTTCAAACACTGTATATGCCCCCGATCCACAAGCAGGAGAAGCGGCTTGAAAATCATGAAATTTTTGAGAAAATCTGGTTCCTGGAGTAAATGGGGTGTCAGGTGTATACAACTCATTAAGATCAAAAGTTCCTGAACACTTGCAGCAGGAGAAGATCCAACAGACAAATTTGAACTTGCTCCATCACTAAGAGAAGGATTCAAAACTTGCTCATCAGAGGAAGCAACAGCAGTTGGTCTACAATCCTCACAATACCAATTATCTTCAGGTACTTCATGTCTAAGACCGACTCAATAAGTGTGTGCAGCAGAATCACAGAGGTCAAAGAGTAGCATAAGCACATCATCCCCGCTTAATTGGCACTCAGTACACAGCACGTTCTCGTATGGATCAAGAAACCTCCTAAGCTCTTCCTCAGATGGTTGACAAACCTGTATATCAACACTTAAATAACAGAAGAAGTATATTTGAAATATTTATAATACAAAATAAGGGTCTCTTCTATCCTCCAAGAAGATACGAAATAATTTTATCATAATACCTGATCGCGTGAAGGAACGGAAATTGCCACACTCCTTGAATCATGTCCACCATCTACTCGAGCAGCCTTACTGATGCTCTAAAACCTTTGCTTGCAGAGGGGGAATCGAGATTCTACTTTTGACCACTCCATGATGCAAGAAAAACAAAAATAGTGACTGCAACAACTTAATATTCCGTTACTGTTCTCTTCCCTTCCTTGGATAGACAGATCCCACAAACACCTGCTTCCCTGCCTCAATCTTCATAGGGGTTTGATCTCTCATCTCTTCATAGGAGTTTGGCTAAATGTCACATAGACAGAATGACGTAGAGTGCAGACTTGATTCGCTTGCTATGTGAGCATAACGTGATAGAGATTGGACCTCACCAGAAGAGGATACATTGGCGTTCTTAATGTCAGTCAATTATTGAGGGATTAGATAAACACAACAAGTTTCGCTATATCCATTCCTGGGTGGAATGCGCCATGTGATTCGTCACACATGGCGGAAACACGAGTGTGTCGGTGTCGTGCGGGGTTTTACTTTCACAAATGTCGAAGCTTTGCAGGCTGCATGCTGTAGTTAGTGAACATTTGTTTATGGGAAAAATTGTAGTAGTGGTCCCAATATTTTCAATTTTTGCAGATTTTTTCCTAACCTTCAATTTATGCTAACGAACATTCATAATTTTTCAAAAATATGCAGTTGGGGTCCAAATGGATGGAACTGTTCATTTGACCGTTAGTTGATAAAAAAAATTGATTTTGACCAAATTTGGTAAGGGCAAAATGGCAACTCCACAAATTTAACATAAAATAATTAGAAAAAGAAAAAGGAAAAATGGGGATTTGACAATCACTAGTAATGGTGGCGATTGATGGAGATCTAATTCCTAGATATTTGGTGTTGATTTGAAATCGACAATGGAATGGTTTGCTGGGTTTCAAAATTGCAAAGACTGTTGGCGGTTTAAGATGGTGGTGGTGGTATTGATTTAGGTGCGGCATCGTGTGGGTGGCGGCGGTGGTCGCTGTTTGACGATAGATGAGTTTTCTTGATTTATTCGCAAATGTACAGTGACAAATGTGCAATGGATTGGAAGGTGACGGTGGAGGGTGCTGCACTGATAGTGGATGGCGGTGAGGGAAATTGTGATTGCTGAGGTGGCAATGTGTATTGAAAGTAGTGGTGACAGGTTTGATTGGGGAGGGGGGGTGTGGAAGATGAGGTGTTTTTGTTTTTTTTTTTTTTCTGATTTTGTTTAATTTTTTATAATACGGAATTAATTAAGTTACCATTTTACTCTTATCAAATTTGGACAAAATCAATTTTTTTGGTAAACTAACGGTCAAATGGACGGTTTCCATCCATTTGGATTACAATTGCATATTTCTGAAAGGTTGGGAACATTCGTTGGCACAAATTTAAGGTTATAGTAAAAATCTGTAAAAATTGAAAAGATTAGGGATCACTGCTGTAATTTTCCGCTTGTACACAACTTTGTGCACAAACGCCTCTTAGCTTCTTGACATTTGTTTAGTACATGAGTAGTCTCGAAACTTTTAGGGTTCTGTAAAACTAATTTAATTTAAATTTTACATCAAATTTGGTATAGATCTCATCCGTATGAATTAATAGAAAAAGTAAATCCCTTATGATACACCAGATCCGGCTCGATTATTATCATAGAAAATAATTTTACACTAAATTTTATACCAAAATATATTTTGAATTATTTAATTACAAATTATATTATTAAAAAATCGTTAAATTAGAAATTATATTTAGACCTTGTTTGAGCCATTTTTCTCAAAAATTCGTTTTTTTTTTAAAAAAAAAAAAATTATTTTTAACCACATATTTTTCAACAAAATAGCTTTACACGTAAATTAAAAATATTTTCTTACCTTTTAACTACATATTCTCCAAAAAATAGTCATTCAAAAATATATATATATATTTTTTTAAAATGGGACTCAAACAAGGAGTTAATAAACTAAAATATTGCATTTATTAATAAATTGAAAAAAAAAACCATTAAACAACATCGCAAATTATAAAAATTACACTGAAAGCACAAGAAAATTACATTGATTGAAATATCGAGGAGAAAATAAAATTTTACTAAAAGATTCGAATTCCATATCGAATCCAACTCTGCGTGAAACAAGAATTTTGCAAAAAGGGGGTCAAAAACAAGATGAAAGATCTCAAAATGCATACATTTGGTTCTTTTGACGAATATTTTGAAGGTCTTGGTGGAATTGGAGAAGACCTTTCGGAATACTAAATCTGGTGGAATTGGAGAAGACCTTTCGGAATACTAAATCGTTGTTTTAGTCAAATATCGTATTGCACTTTAATTCATATTTTTAATATATTTATATTGTTTTGACCTTTTATTGTTGAAATAATTATTACTTATTAATTTATTAGAAACAACATTTCACGACAATCAACATTTCACGTCATCGTCAATTATCAATTATACCACTGTACCTTGTAATTGTCTCACCAGAAATGTTTTCCCAATTCAATGTAATTCAGTTGCAAAACAATATTCTATCCAACTAACGATTGATGGATTTGGAGGAAAATTGTCCTTATTGACATAAACCATCGGGCAACAAAGCTTATTTAATTGAGGGTCTCACCTTTTGTTCACAAAAGGTTGATATTCAGTCGAGAAGCGGGATCAAACAAAGCACATATTGTAATAGTTAAATTAAGAGGGTAAATTCGACTTTGTTCCTCGTATTTTCCTTATTTTTAAACGCAAGCCCAATCAAACAGGCTCAAGTTGTCTGATATATAATGGGATTTCAATGGAAGGCCACGCATAATGGCATGCTGAAATTGCTTTTATAACACTTGAAGAAATCACTTTAAACCAACTTCCTATAAAAATTATTTTAACGAGACAAAAAACTTTTGGTAAAAAAAAGAGAGAGAGAAAAAAAAACCCTATTCAAGCATGCCTAGAAACCGCCCCTTAAATCAATTGTAAAATGTGTTGGGTGTGCATGTGTTCATCCGTGCCACTAGATCTCTAATTTTCTTTTTAAAATTTATGAAATTAAAAATTAGCAAGGTTCTTATAGTTAATTTCAATCCTGGACGACTTTTTATCGTTTGATTGAAATACGGCCTCACTGAGCATGAGCTACCTAAGATATGAGTCTAACCTGATCCATTTTACACCTTCGAGCCTTAGGCCTCACTAGAAACTTCCCTTGTTAAGTTGATTTGGGCATTATATGCTCTCTTTTTTGTCTAATCACATTTGAGCTGAAGTGCTTGCTTTCTATTTGGGCTTTTGTAATTGCAGCCCAAATCTAAAACATAAAGTACAACACTCGTAGAGTGACGGAAGTGCAGCTTAGGACATCTCCTCTCCATCAAAAACTGCGGCTTTCGGCGGCCGGCGACTGGACAATAGATTCCGGCAACCGTGGCTTGGTAATTCATTATTGTCTTTGTATTTGTTTCATCTGGGTCTCAGATTTTGTGAGCTTTTACATATTTTCATTTGGGAACCTCCATTAAGCGCAATTTCGGAGCTTTAGTACTCTAGATGATACAAGTTTGTAGATAAGGAGTTTACTAACTTTGAAATTGCAGAGGTAGGGTTAAGGTTTTAGTTTTAATTAGGGGTTTTTGTTTCCTATAATTCGTGAGAAAAGTTTAATATTTATTACTTTACTAATATATTTGACGTTCGTTTGCAGACTTTAATTTGCTGAATTGTTTCATTATAGATTTCAAGATGGTGTACGGTTAATTACTCATAACTTCTATATTGTTTGCAGAATTGTATTCATTTTTTCCTTAAATATTATTTGTACTTCATCACACTGCAGATATAAAATATTTACGCCGAGTATAGATTTAGGTTTTGGATTGTCGCCGGAGAATTAGGGAGGTCAAGCAGAAGAGTTGACGAGGTCCTTCTAGCGAGTCTGATCGAAGTTCTCAAATTCTGAGGCAGAAGCCCTTCCCAACTGCATGAGGATCTCGAATCGAAACAGACCTTATTCCGCTTTGGAGCCGACGTTGTTCCCCATAATAGATTTTGAGATCTTTTAGAAGTGATTGATTTAACACTTATAATAAAGTCTGTCAGTGTGTCAGCCTACTGTATAAGACGGCTAACCCCTTATCAATGTATTAAATGCATGAATAAATGGTGATGTGAAGTCTCAATTAGGGAGATGAGGCCACGTGGTTCTGATCCAACGGATACCACGTCTGCCAATATAGTATAAATATGTTCTTATTGTAACTGAAAATGGGTTGGAGATTGGATAGAAAAGAAAAATAATTAGCTATTGGGAATATATATAAACTCTGAAGAACTCCATACAAACTTGAGGATATAATACGCAAACACATACATATTTTTCGTCTATCTTTCGACATATTCCCCGTATGGTGATTACTTAGATCATTTTGAATTCATATTCGACGATTATTATTAGCGCAATTATCTCCTATTCCATTTGTCGGAGTCTGAACGTCTTTAGTCTCTTGTCAAAAAGTGCATCACGTGCTCAATTCCAACCGACTATCGTCGTCTAGACAAAAGCGCACCGGAATCGTGCTTGACGTGACAGAGTGGGCCCGACATCTGTTGAGCCATTTTTTGGGGTCAATACAATGTATAACGGCTTTATTGTATCTGAGACATATTTGCATTCACGGGTGCATCACGATTTAGTGAGAGCAAATATGTTTTAAGGAAAGCGATATTCATAACGTGCCAATAAGTCGGTTGTGGTTTAGTTAGTGTTTATCGATTTTCAACTGTTCTTCTTTCGTCTACTTATATTCCTACGTCCACATCGGTGAATCTCCACCAGCAGGAACTGCCCAAGATTTGACAAACAAATTCAGAGGTCAAAGTCTTCATAGGTGAGAAAGTAAGAGGAGACTATTCAATAGACATTGCAGTTTACATTGCTTTTCCTCCAATTCGTCCTATGATAAGCAGAAGGGTACCGAGTAATGTGAGTCGAACATTTTTGTCTTTTCAGTAGTACTAAATCATATCAAGTAGAACAATTAGAATAAAATAATTAAATTTTGATTCATACGCAAAAGTCTTGAGTAAATATTCAAGTAGGCGTACAAATTACTTTTCCAGCCTGTTCCGTGGACCCCCAACAAATGGGTGGCAGGCTAACCACATGGCTTCATCAGCAAATCCAAATTCCACAAGACCCAACATGGTCCCACTCAACAAGTTGTATGTGCTGAAAAAACTAGGATAGGTCAGTCCACTAATTATTTTAACACATTTTTCCATCTAATTCCTTAATATTCATCTGTAAATATATGGTTATAAAACTAAAAATTCGTGTATACTTAAATGCAACAGCATAATCAATTAGAAAATGGATAAGAATCACTATTGTAATTGATAATATTGATTAAACCTTTTCAGAGATATTAAAGAAGACAAAAATTAAATTTGTATATGATGTACATTATTTTGTACTATGTATTCAACATGTCTGGTTCGTTAAAATATCATATTTCTAGAGTAGCATTTGCACGTACGACGAATATATAGGTATATGATTATTTAATTTGATATTTTGTGATTTTTTCCGTCTATTTTTTAAAGCCTCTCTTACAAGTCGAAAGATTATATTAACTTTATTAAAAATAGCCAAAAGTTAAGAGTAGTGAGTCAACTCCCAACGTCCTCGTCAATCTGTAAAGTCGTAATATTATGTACGAGAGACGGCGTTTGTCTTGTCGAAAGAATAAATATATTGATGACTTGATAATAAAGAAGTAGCTGTTGATGCTTGAAAAAGCAACATTCAATGTCACATTGCTTTGGGACTCACTTGAGCATTGATACATCTTTAGCGCCGTGGAGCTAGACCAATGAGCTATTATGTCTTTTTGACGAAATTGATAATTGACCAAGACAATTCAAACCCGAGATCACCAAACTTGTTGTCATTGTCAACATAGATGAAATATTTGAAGGTGAGGGGACAACTTGAAGAGCTCCACAAATATACTTTACTCGTTGTCTTCATCAACTTGAACGAGTACAACAAGAATGAGAAACATTATTGTTTTTAACTTTTTTTTTTTTTATCTATATTCGAACTTGTTTTGAGCAATTAAAGTGACCTAAAGTCCCTTTTAGCGTAAAGATAATTTTTCTTTCAAATTCTTAACCCTATTAATTATTTAAAGAACATCACTCATAGCCCTCTACCCCAAATGTCTTTCCCCTCGTACCTAACCACGACAATATCACAAATAAATTGAGTATTTTATGAATGTTAAAAGATGCCAAATTCACGTGTAATCACACCTAATGAACTTAATTATGTATATTTAGAGAGGTTGGTAGCTATTGTCTTAATATTTTTACGTTAATTATAATATTAAGATTTAAAAAAAAATAAAAAAACCTCTATCAATCAAGAGAGTGCACCACATTATGCAAAGAGATATTGCATTTGATATTTGAAAACGAACTCTACATTTATGATGACCATAAGCTCGATTTCACGACGATGAACAGCCATTATGAAACGCTTATTCCTAGTTCTGTAGTACACCTTTTTTAGAAACTAGTTAGAGTTGAACATACGTTGCACGATATTCTGAAATACTTTATAAATGTCGTAAAAGTGATATTTGATTCTCAATTTACCATTTTGATCTAAATATAAGGGAAATAAAAGTTCCTGAAAAAAAATGTTAGTTATTATACATGCACGTAAATAATGATATGCATATTTGATGTGAGTATTAGAAATATAACTAAATGCATAAATGAAGATGGGTGACAAATACACACTGACAGACTGGGGGTCGAGGGGGTTGCATGACCCCAAATTTTTGAGATTTTTTTTATGAAATTCTGTTTGGTATCGATTGAAATATAAATTTTGAATTTGAAACAAAGTCAACAATTAATTTCGATAACATATTCAATAGAATCCTTAACTTTTCAACTTTTATAAAAAAAAACTACTAAAAAACTCATTTTAATCCCCACTAAATAGAGCAAAATCACAATAAATTTGATTTTCTCTCTTCTTGCTCTTTCTCCCTATCTCTCGCCCTTTACCAAACCGTTAATTGATCTAATTTTTTAAAATTTGTTTACAATTTCCCTACAAATTATTACATCAACTACAAATTTAAACTTTTCAATCAAATTTTCAACTAGTTAGAATATAGAATATGTCTGAACTAATAATATCTAATTTGACTTATATTTAAAGAATTGTATTTATTTGATTTATTGTTAGTAATAAGTATTAGTTATATGTTTTTCCTTTTGATTACTTGAATTGATTGTTTATATCAAATAAATTATAAATTTTTTAGACGTAAATATGTATTTTCTTGTGATGAGCAAATATTAATAAAATAACATTTCGAAAACATATGGATGAAAATGATGAACAAATTATTAATGGAAAAGTGTTTTTTTTAATGTAAATATGCATTTTCTCAAGTTAAATATGAATCATTCAGAAATCAAGAGCAAAGTATTCTATTTATATAGGGTTGAATTGTATCCCCCTAAATCAAAATATTTGCGTCTGCCCCTGTAAATACGATATATTAATTAACATGAATATTAATTAATTTAAATTTAAAATCAAGGAATATATATGGCAATAAATGTTAAATCATTTATATTAAATGAATATAATTTAATTTTCAATTAAATGAATCTGAGTGCTAATTAGCATACATGGATGTGAATAATAAATTACATTTTTTATAAATTAAATACGTATTAAAAAACGAAAAATAATGTATTATTGAAATAATTGAATTGTGGTAGGGTTATAATTGTCTAAAAAATAATTATCACTTTATATGATATTTAATATACTAGTCAGGGTTGAACGTGCATTGCACGATATTTTGAAATATTTCATAAGTATTGTAAAAGTAATATTTGATACTAATTTGTTATAAGGATTTGATGAATCTCAAATAAACTAAAGAAAATAAAATTTAAGATAGAAATTTAAGAGGAGAAAATTGTATTCTCAAACTCAACTTCTATAAATTAATTTTTTGTGATGATGAAATACTACAAATGAGCAATTTTTTTATACTACATTTGATACATAAGAATTAATTGCTAATACATTAATTTAAACACCCATTAAAATTTCTAAATGTATGAATAAAAATAAATTCACTTATAATAACTCTAGATTCATGTACAACAAGATTTATCAAGTTAAAATTCATTGAATTTAGATTAATGTAAATGTTAATTAAATCTAGAATTCATAACACTAAATTTATACACAACAAGGATTTTGTAGTATTTATTACACATCAAAAAATGAAAAGTAAGATATTATTGAAATAATTGAATTGTAGTATGATTAAAATCACCAAAAACTTATTCTCACCAATGTTTTATTTAATATATTATAAATTATATCCAAAATCTTTTAGGGTTAATTTGGTGCTTCATGTTTTGTTTATGCTGTAGCACCAAAATAGGTGGTATTAAGTGTATGTTTGATTGACTTTATTTTTCATGAATAATATTAGGGGTTGTTCTCTTTGTGTTTCTATTTTATGTTTTGAATTCATTTTGAGTTTTGGATTTTGAGTGTCCATTTTGAGATTATCGAAAATATGTTCTTTTTAACATTTTGAAAAATTGTTTTGAAAACACTCAAAATGCGTTTTGAAACTTTTGGCTTGATTATAATTGAAAACATCCAAAACGACAAATTTGTCGTTTTGGATTTTCTTTGTAAATTTTTAACTTGTTTTCAAAAACACGTTTTCGAAAATCGGAAAGAGAACGTGTTTTCACTATTTTAGAAAATCAAAAACAGAAAACAACTTGAAAATTGTAAAGATAACATGCTCTTATTCTTTCATTAAAGTTCATACTTTTGAGATGTTTAATTGACATTTTTTTACAAAAGTTGGTTACGTAATCAGATTTTTCTCAAAAACAAGAAAAATATTTTCTTTATAGATGAGAATATTTTTATTTTCCAAGCAATTCATTATCTCTCATCTACCCCCTCTCTCCTCGACCAACTAATAGAAGATGTACAATTATAACATTTTCTACTTTGAAAATTAATTTAATCAAACACATTTAATTAATAATTTCTATGCAATTGCTTATAACTTGTTTTCTTTCCATGTAAATTTAATTCTTACAATCAAACATACCATTAGTGATTATACACTTCATTAGTTTAATTAAATGAGTCATATGACTCTACATTTAAATAAATCTATCATTTAATATCATATAATTGCCACTAAGCACCAGTCACAAGTTTGGATGAATATCATTATTCTTCATTTAATTATACTTCTCATTTAATGTTAAATTAGTACCACCTAAATTGATATTCTAGCATCAATCATGTTAAATCATTTTTATGACATTATACATTTAAAAACAAAGAGCGAGACAATTTCATAGGAACGCGAGTTGGCATTAATTAATGGGATGACTTTCTCGTAACACATTTATTTATTCAACATTCTATATGTTGTTGAAAATAAATATTCTCGACTTATTTCGACAATATAACATATTTAATTGTATAAATACTAATTCCTAGGCTCGATCGATAAAATCTATCACATGTAGGATCATGATTGGTGACAATATTTATCATAATTAAATTGATAATTTGTATGATAAGACGCGTTGATGCAAGAGCTTACCATCTAACAAACAAAAAATATAATTGAAAAATGTATTGGTCGGTTGTAAGTTAATTATTTTATATAATTCTTCATGTGTTTGCCCTTTAATCTTCGGACTTGATATAATTAATTATAATGTTTAAAAGGGCAAAAAAGTAGTTGTCTCATTTGTTATAATTTTACTTTATTAAATGCTTTAGAGAAATGTGTTTGGTAATTAGAATAGTTATAATCTATTGTAACTTTCTCTAAGTGATATCAAAAATTAGTTTCCAAACAAAGATAGTTTTATTCAAAAGCACTTATACGTGAAGCAAAAGTCATGTCAAACGAGTCATGCTCGACTTAACTCTCAACTATGTTGTGAATTTTGACAATTACAAGTTTTAAAGTTTTAGATGTGTCAAGTTTCATTCGAAAATCAAGTATTATCATATATCGCAAAATATAAACGCACCCAATATAAACTCTAGACTGTCGATTATTGGAACGAGGTGGTTACGCCAACCATGTGCATTCCGAAATGCAAGTGAAATAGAGTTAGTCACATCACATGTATGGTCGAGCTATAGTCACAAAATTAGCCAAGGAGGACGAGAAGGCAACTTTGTGGAAATAAGTCGCAACACAATTTAAAAAGAAATATAAAAAATAATAGGGTATATTCGGATGTACGGGGACTGGGTCAGGCTCCCCAGCCCATTTAGTTATTAAGGTGTAATTTTATTTATTTTTTTTTTAAGGTAAAACAATTTTTTTGTGTGTAATTTTATTTTATTTTTATTTAGTTCTGCTTGAAATTTTTTTAGTCCGGTATTGGATCCATTCTGGATCCGCCCTTGGGTAAATTGTGGAAAATGTCCTCGGCCTTTCCGTTCTTTTCTATTTTCTTCCCAACATTTTTTTTAACATCTGAGTTCCCAATTTTTGATACATTATTATACATACTTATCTAGAGTTTTAAACTTGTTCATTGATTAATTTGATAGATTTCCACTTAATGTAGCGTACATACTAATTTTTCAAGAAAAAATCCCGACTTCAGGTGAATTGAGCATAAAGAAGGAGATTTGGAAATTAATCAAAGCTTGATTGGAAAGTTTTGAAAGCTTTTATTAGATGATTCCACAAGTTTTGGGATCAAATTCGACATCGAGAGTGTTTGGGATAAGAAGTGGATGAATTAAGAGCTTTAGGGATCAATTTGAACATTCTCAAAACTTGAAGGACCATGTTTGAAGAAATAAGAGTTGAAGGAACAAATTTAGTGAGTCTAAAAGATGCACGACCAATTTGGACACATTTGAAAGTGAAAGGACCTAAATTGATTAAATTAAAAATTGATGGATCAAAATGAACCAAATTCGAAGTTTGGGGGAATGCGGCCCCAGCATTACACACCACAGTTGAAGCAAAAAGATTTTGCCATTTTTTCAGAAGAAATGTAACATATGCAACGACTTAATTCGAGACAACAGCAAATGATCTGATAGAAAAACGGACTCTATTTAAAAATAGTCAAATGGTGGAATATCATGCAACATCATGTCAAGTATTATGACCGTAGCATTATTGGAAGCAAAAACATATGCAATTTTCATGTGGTTAACCTCAACAAAGCTTTCTATGGATATTGTCAGCGCTTTTTACGATCCAAATTTCAATATCTAGTCCATGTTTGGCATACATTAAAATTTTGATTTTAATTTTAGATAAAGTCAATAATTAATTTTAGCCACACAATTAATAAGATCCACAACTTTTGAATCACATATTTACCAACTTTTATTAAAATTTATAAAATAAATAATAATTTTAATTTTCATCAAATAGGGGTTTAAATTCAAATTCGATCGCACTTTGAGTATATCATTGCCACGACTTCTCAAGACACAATGAGGACTGTAAAGTGCAACCGAGGTCAAGAAAAATCACCATGCATGAGAGAATCATAAAGATCAAAGCAAGGTTCTTCATTAATTATTTTATTTATTTTTTATTTTACGGCAAATAAGGTACAAATTCAAAATTTTGAAGAAATTCACCATAGAGGTTGTATTCTTCTTCTTCATTCATATCAAATATCCAGGTTGAGAAATTCTTCCCACCTTTTGTATTTATTTAATTCAATAATATCAGGCTAAACCTTTTGCAACTATGATGAATGATAAAAGCTCGTGAGTTGATTTAATTTGAAGTTGCTCGTTTTGTTTAATTCTTATGTTTTAGCCTCGATCGTTCATAATTCCCTTGTCCCCCTTTTGGTACCTGATCACCATTAGAGTGTGTTTGTTATTTAGATTATTTTTGAGATGTTTGATATAAATTAGCACGTAATAATAAACAACATATAGTGTTATAATATATAGTGATATCATTGTTCTCTATGAAATCGTTATTTGATAATTTCTGTAAATTAATGCTTGTTTATATGTTCCAAACTTAATTAGAGAAAATTAAGTTCGCATATAAGCCCATGTTTGACAACTATTATTTGAAAAAAAGTGGTTAAAAAGTATGAAAAGATTTTGAGTTTACGTGCAGAATATTTTATTATGTGAATATGTTGTTGAAAATGAGTATGTATTACGTTAATTATAATATTAAGATTAAAAAAAACACTATCAATCAAGAGAGTGCACCACATTATGCAAAGAGATATTGCATTTGATATTTGAAAACGAACTCTACATTTATGATGACCATACGCTTGATTTCACGACGATGAACAACTGTGAAACCCTTATTCCTAGTTGTGTAGTACACCTTTTTTAGAAACTAGTTAGAGTTAAACGTATATTCTGAAATACTTTATAAATTTCATGAAAGTGATATTTGATTCTCAATTACCCTTTTGATCTAAATATGAAATAGAAGTCCCTAAAATAAATGTTAATTATTATACATGCACGTAAGTAGTGAAATGCATATTTGAATGTGAGTATTAGAAATATAACTAAATGCATAAATGAAGATGGGTGACAAATACACACTAACTGTTCGGGGGTCGAGGGCGACCCCAAACTTTTGAGATTTTTTTTAACGAAGTCCTGTTTAGTATCGATTGAAATGTAAAATTTGAATTTGAAACAAAGTTAACAATTAATTTCGATAACATATTTAATAGAATCCATAAAAAGACTCATTTTAATCCCCACTAAACAGGCAAAATCACAATAAATTTGATTTTTTTTCTTTTTTTCTCTTGCTCTTTCTCCCTCTCTCTCTCTCGCCCTTTACCAAACCGTTAATCAATCTAATTTTTTAAAATTTGTTTACAATTTATCTACAAATTATTACATCAACTACAAATTTTAACTTTTCAATCAAATTTTCAACTAATTAGAACCCAAATTTCCATTTTCTCCTATCAAATTGTGTATATAGAATGTGTCCGAACTGATAATATATAATTTGACTTATATTTAATGAATTGTGTTTATTTGATTGATTATTAGTATTAAATATTAGTTATATGTTTTTCCTTTTGATTACTTAAATTGATTGTTTGTATTAAATAAATTATAAATTTTTTAAACTTAAATATGTATTTTCTTGTGATGAATAAATATTAATAAAACATTTCGAAAATAAATTGATGAAAATGATGAGCAAAATATTAATGGAGAAGTGTTTTTTAAAAATGTAAATATGCATTTTCTCAGGTTAAATGAATCATTCAGAAATAAAAAACAAAGTATTCCATTTGTATAGGATTGGATTGTATCCCCCAACTCAAAATGTCTGTGTCTACCCCTATAAATACAATATATGAATTAACATGAATTTTAATTAATTTAAATTTAAAATCAAGGAATATATATGACAATAAATGTTAAATCATTTATATTAAATGAATATAATTTAATTTTCAATTAAATGAATTTGGGTACTAATTAGCATACATGGATGTGAATAATAAACTGTATTTTTGAATTTGAAATTCTAATTAATATTAGTTAAATAAATGTGAATGTGAAATTTTAATTAATATTAATTAAATGAATTTGAAAGTTAATTAATTAGAGTATTTATTAGAGTTTATAAATTAAATACATATTAAAAAACGAAAAGTAATGTATTATTGAAATAATTGAATTGTGTTAGTCAAAGCTGAACGCACACTGTACGATATTTTGAAATATTTCATAAGTGCTGTAAAAGTAATATTTGATACTAATTTGTTATAAGGATTTGATGAATCTCAAATAAACTAAAGAAAATAAAATTTAAGAGAAGAAAATTGTATTCTCAAAACTGAACTTCTATGATTTAATTTTTTGTGGTGATGAAATATTACAAATGAGCAATTTTTTATACTACATTTGATACATAAAAATTAATTGCTAATGCATTAATTTAAACATCCATTAAAATTCCTAAATATATTAATAGAAATAAATTCACTTATAATAATTCTAGATTCATGTAGAACAAGATTTATCAAGTTATGATTCATTGAATTTAGATTAATGTAAATGTTAATTAAATCTAGAATTCATAACACTAAATTTATACATAACAAGAATTTTGTAGTATTTATTACACATTAAAAAACGAAAAGTAAGATATTATTGAAATAATTGAATTGTAGTATGATTAAAATCACCAAAAACTTATTCTCACCAATGTTATATTTAATAAATTATAAATTATATCCAAAATCTTTTAGGGTTAATTTGGTGTTTCATGTTTTGTTTATACTGTAGCACCAAGCTAGGTGGTATTAATGGTATGTTTGATTGACTTTATTTTTCATGAAAAATGCTAGGTGATGTTCTCTTTGTGTTTCTGATTTGTGTTTTGAATTTATTTTGAAAAATTGTTTTGAAAATATCAAAAACGCGTTTTGAAAATTTTGACTTGATTATAATTGAAAACATCAAAAACGCAAATTTGTCGTTTTGAATTTTCTTTGTAAATTTTTAATTTGTTTTCAAAAACACGTTTTGAAAATAGGAAAGAGAACGCGTTTTCATTGTTTTAAAAAATCGAAAATAGAAAACGACTTGAAAATGGTAAAAAGAACATGCACTTATTCTTCCACTAAAGTTCATACTTTTGAAATGTTTAATTGACATTTTTATACAAAAGTTGGTCACGTAACCAGATTTTTCTCAAAAACAAAAAAAAAACAAAAAAAATTTCTTTAGAGATGAGAACATTTTTATTTTCCAAACAATACATTATCTCTCATCTACCCCTCTCCTCGGCCTACTAATGGAAGATGTACAATTATAACATTTTCTACTTTGAAAGTTAATTCAATCAAACACATTTAATTAATAATTTATATGCAGTTGCTTATAACTTGTTTTCTTTCCATGTAAATTTAATTCTTACAATCAAACATACCACTAGTGATTCTACACTTTATTAGTTTAATTAAATGAGTCATATGACTCTACATTTAAATAAATCTATCATTTAATATCTTATAATTGTCACTTAGCACCGGTCACCAATTTGGATGAATATCATTATTCTTCATTTAATTATACCTTTCATTTAATGTTAAATTAGTACCACCTAAATTGATATTTTAACATCAATGATGTTAAATGTCATTAATTGTTTTTATGACATTAGACATTTAAAAACAAAAGCAAGACAATTTCATAGGAACAAGAGTTGGCATTAATTAATGGGATGACTTTCTCCTAACACATTTAGCCCATGTTTGAAATCTATTTTTTTCTCATTCTATTTTTCATTTTTCATTTCAACCACACATTCTATCAATAAAATAATATTACATATAAATCCAAAAATTCTCTTTACTTTTTAACCACACAATCTTTCATCAATCACTATTTAAAAAAAA